>JAXISO010000112.1:0-133640 GCA_036785465.1 Colletotrichum agaves | reverse complement strand
TCTAAAATAAATAATTATATATATAATTTTCTTAGTTTTATTAATAAAGTCTTTATAATAAAAGTTTTAATAATTCTTAACTTAAATTAGAAATTCTTTAAATTATCCTAGAGTACTATTATAAGTAATAGGAGTACTAAGTTTAAGTTTTTATTATCTACTTAAGGGAGTTAAAATAATATTAATTATAATATAGAGAATCCTAATTTTATTCTAAAGTTCTTTAATATTAGTATAGTTATTCTATTCTTAAAGTTAAAGGACTTTATTCTTAAGATTTAAAATATATTAAGGGCTATTATTAAACTATTATATTATTTTCTTAAGGTTATAAAGCTTAGTAATTATTTTATTATATATAATCTAGACCTTAGTAATATTAATATTTCCTTTCTTAACTCTAGCCTAGAGTTAATTATAGGTTTCTTTTTTAAGGCTTACCTTATTATTTAAGTTAATAGTTATTAGGGCTCCCTTAAATTCCTTAACTAAATTCATAGGCTACTTAAATAAAGAAGAGATTCCTAAAGTAAATAATTTAATAAAAGTATAGAATAATATTATATTTATTATTATTTAATAGGTATTAATAATTAATTTACTAAATAAGAGTAATTAAAATATTATAATTAACTTATTTAATAATAGGGTTCTACTAATAAAAACTAAGGGTTAATATTAACTAAATAGTACTAGGGCTTATTAGGTAAGATCTTAAAGAATAAGTAACTCTAGTAATTAATTATAATTATTTTAGGGTTCTATAATATAAGAAGAAATTAAAAGTATTCTAAGGAATAATTATAAAGTTAATTATTAAAGAGCTATAGAAATATAATTTTAGGGTAAGTCTAAGTCTATACTATATATAAGTCTAAAATAATTCTCTTATTATTAATTCCAAGTAATTAATTATATACTAAAAATAATTATAATTAATTAATAAGACTAATTAATTACTAAGTACTTCTTTCTATACTCTACTAATTACTTCTTTTAATTCTTATTAATTAGTATTATCTTATTATTATATAATATATACTATAGTTCTTCTATACTAGGTGAGTCCCAAATATTCCCATGGTTCTATATATAAAGTGTTATCCTAGCCGCCTAGTG
Source organism: Colletotrichum agaves (assembly GCA_036785465.1). NCBI lineage: Eukaryota > Fungi > Ascomycota > Sordariomycetes > Glomerellales > Glomerellaceae > Colletotrichum > Colletotrichum agaves. Next base: position 132,521 of record JAXISO010000112.1, on the reverse strand, counting down.
TTCTTGTGGGGGTTTCCTTACTGATTGTGCCTAACGGGTCATAACACTAAGTTACTTTAAAATAAAAGGAGCCTATATAATTTATTACTAATAATTATTAATAAGTTTACTAAGTATACTCTCTATATACTTACTAGGGAGTCCCTTATTATAAATAAATTAATTAATTTATTAATAAAGTACTTATTTTTAAAATATAAATTACTAAAAATTATTATTTTTAATAGAGAGTCTTTATTTATTAGTAAATTCTAGGTAGAGGTATATTATTTATTAATTATTAAGAGAGCCCTTAGTACTACCTTTTACCCCTAAATTAATAATTAAATTAAATAATTAAATTAGTATATTAAGTATTTTCTTTATATATTTTATAATATTAATTAAAATAACTAAGTAAACCTCCTATTTATAACTTAGTTTATATATAATAATACTTATTATAAGACTATTTATTTATTACTAGTAAAAGCCCTTATAAATTATTAACTAATTAGACTTAATAATATAATACTAAACTTAGTAAAAATTAAAAAAGTATTAATAACTAAGAATAAAGCCTAGGAGTTAATTATTAAGAGAGTAATTATAATTTAATTACTTTATAATACTAATAATATTTATATAAAGTACTATAATTATAAATAAATAATAATTACTTTTATAGTAAGAGACTTAGTATTACTCTCTATAAAGAATATTAAATAATAAAAACTCTCTTATAAATTATTAAATAAGTACTTAGGATCTTTTATTATAAAATAAGTAGGCCTATTATTAAATTTATAATATTTTCTCTCTTATTTATTTAGAGTTCTACTTTAATATAATAATATTACTAAAAAATATTCCTATTAAAAAGCTATAAAATAATATTTATTTAGTAGAATATATTATTAATTATAAGGAACTTAGAAGGAATTAGTAATACTTTATTAAATAGAGGAATTATAATAATACTAAGAATTTATAGGAATTATAAAGGAATATTATTATAGAGTTAAAGTAATTTTATAAAATAAAACTAGAATAATAGGGTTATAATAATTATAGAGGAATAATAAGGAGATAATAAGTAATATACTTAATAATAAAAGTATAAGAACTAATTTATTATTTTATAATAAAAAGCCTAACTTAAAAAGAAAAATAAAGTATTATACTTAAAAATAAAAAGTACTAATAATAACTTACTAGGGGTACTTTAGTAAGTTCTTAGTACCTTTATTAATAAGGAGCTTACTTCTCTATTTTTTTCTTCTTTTTCTCCTTCTCCTTAGAAATTATAATAAGAATATTATAATACTATAAAGTATTAGTACTAAAATAATAATAAATAAATACTAAATAATATTAATTTATTTATTTTATATAAAGGGTAAATATTTCTTCTAGGTAAATAAAAATAATTCTAAGTATTTATACTTAAATAATAATTAATACTTTAATAATAATATAATAATATTTTATTTTAAGTATTTATTTAGTAATTTTAATAACTAATTATTTATTACTAATAACCTAGGCTTTAAGAGTAATTACCTAGTATTTCTCTAGGACCTAGTCCTACTCTTAGTCTTAAGTCTTTCTCTTTTTAACTAAGAAATTAACTTTATTTTTTTTACCTTAAAAGGCCTTCTTAATTATTAATTAGGTAGTAATAAGTTCCTCCTAAGTACTAATTAAATAATAAAGAGGTAGTAAAAGAGTAGGAATAATTATTTTATAATTAGTATACTAAGAAGCCTTATTAGGAGCCCCCTAAGCCTTATTTATAAGAATTTTTAAATAATTAATTAGACTAATTATAATATAAATAAATTATTAATAATTAATAAAGTCTTAGAATTAAAAAAAAGAAATAATTTATATTAAAATAAACTTTATTATTATTAAAACTAATATAATACTTATACTTAGTAAAAGTAATTATATTAAATATATTAAATAGTTATTAAGAACTTACTAGAGGAATAATAATAATTTATTTTTAATTTTAAAATAGAGATAAAATTCCTAACTAGAGTATTAAAGGGACTAATAATATAAGTAATAATAATAAATAAAGCCCTAAAGAGTCTTTTTAGAATTAATATTCTTTAATATAATAAAATTAATAAAAGTATTTAAATAAATAAATAAAAAAAGAAGAAAAAAGGAGAGTAGAGAGAGAGTAATAATAATAATAATAATAGTAGTAGTAAGGTTAGTAATAAAATTAGAGAGAAAAAGAGAAAAAGTTTTAAATTATAAAAAATTAAAGGAATATTTATATAATTTCCTATAAAGAGTAAAATTTAGGAATAATATAATTAAGAATATAATATTATAATATTTTATATTTATATTAATAAAGGGGAATTATTAAAAAGGGAGTAAATTATTACTAAGTAATTTATATTTAATAATAAATAATTAAAAATATTAATAAAGGGAATTAATAATAATAAGGCTTATTAAAGTCCTAAAAATATAAAAATAATAGGAAATAATTACTTTAAAAAAGGGCTTTTAAAAGTAATAAAAACTTTATAGAATAATATTAACTTTTATAATTATTTATAATAAGGAAGGTATATATTATAAGTAGAGAAGTATAAGAGTATTTATAAGTAATTATTAAATAATTCTAAGTATATTAAAAGAGCTTTTTAAATAAATTAATTCCTTATTATTAAATAATAAATTATAAAAGTAATTATAAAAAAGTATAATAATTCCTAGTTAATTACTTCTCTAAATTATTAAAAAACCTAAAAAAGAGTTTATTTATTTATAATTTAGAATACTAAATTATAAAATATAAAAATTATAAATAATTAAAATAATAAAGGTATTTTACTAGGGAACTATTAATATAATATTTATAGTTTATTTAAGAGGCCCTAAATTAAAATATTAATTAAAGTATAAGAGTTTATAAATAAATTAATTAAAAAATAATAATAAATTATTAGACACCCTTTAAATAACTTCTAATTAACCCCTAATTAAGAATAGCCTAGATTTAGAGGGGGGATTATATTATATACTAGAGACCTCTAGGGGTATCCAGAGACTATTAGAGACCTATAGGGGCCTCCAGGGACCTCTGGGGACCTAGTAGGTGGTCTCTATATAGGGAGTGATGACCCCCCTAATACTAGGATAGGGGGGGTTAGAGAAGAATGGTTGTTTTACCTATACCTAATATACTGACTTCTTTACTCTGTACTATACACCTCTGACATGTGGCCCCGTTGCGCGAACCTTCAGGCGCTCTCTGAGAGTGGAATTGAACCGCTCAAGGAATCAAACTGCGCCGCTATCCGGATCTTCGCAGTTTCTTTTGGAGAAGTGCCTATGAAATAGTTCTGTTTCGCAATGTGTTTGTCCGCCAATGGGAGTTCTGCAATATGCCGGTAGCCCAAGCCGGCTTACTGAAAGAGGAGCCTTTCACAGACGCCTTATCATTTCTGACTAAAACCGCCATCGTCGAGCACTGTTTTTACTTCGATTGACGCATGCAATGCGTTGTTATGCAATTTTATGAGCATCTCGGGTGTCTTTCATCTCATTCAAAAACGTACTGCACGTTGTTCTTGGCGATGGAATGAATGACCGTTCATCGGGCTAGTATCAACACACAACCCCAAGACGGAGCCGAGATGAGAAGACAGAAAGTCAGTCATCTTTCCTTTCCGTCTTTGTAATTCAGTAAGATCTGGACGTTATCTCCTGAGTTGATGGTTTTTCTTGGCAAAGATGACATGAAACTTGCTTCATTTCTGGTTGTAGATGTCAACCCGGCCGGTGGGATGCTCAGGCATATTATGGCTTAGGAGAACCGGGTTGATTACTACTTCAAGCGAGGTTGATCTTCAGAATAAGGACGACCAAGGAATATCCGGAGCACTCGAAAACGTTCGAAATGCGCAATGCTGAATATCACATCCTGAGGAGACATTGCAACACGATACAGTCAGTGCGCCTTCACTTATCACCTTACACTTGATATTCTAGCACTGTCATCGCGATTTGCAGGGCGCCTGCGGTGAAGAAGACGTATAAGTCTGTACGTATGGCACCAAATCGGAATTGCCGAACTTTTTAAGGTACTCCAGATTTGCGAAATCCCACCAGCTTCCTTTACTACGAAGGTATCGTTTCTGACTGTTGTCCAATCATTGGAAGCGTAAACGATGAGCTGGGACGATTCTGATACCTGGATCTTTCATAAGCTTGGTCAAATTTTACTACTCGCCCGGTAAACCGCGATAGTAGCCAAGAAATGGACGAGCGTATATGTGAAGCTTGGAGGCCACAACTCTACACGTACTTCGGAGTTGCCAATACCAAGGAAGAATACAGGAAGAAGATGTTTTTGATTGAGCCTATCAATTTCCTTTGGATCTTCTTGTAATTTACATCTGTTGACTGCACTAGCCATGGCTCCATATGAAAACGTCCCAATTCCGATTTTGTGACAAGCAGGCTGCGGAAGAGGACATGATCTAAGATTTTCGATTGGAATCGGGCATCGAAGCCGAGTCATCGGCTCCGCAGGGTTCCACGGATCCATATGGCAATCTACGCGGGGAAACCCCCCACAACGTGATCTGGAAACAACGTTGCCGAAGCTCAGCCTCCGTCCACGAAGATATCCGGCTGTGCTGGGCTAATGGACTCCGGACAGTTGAGCCGCACATGTTGAGCACGCCGCAGCCTCAGGTTCAGAGGGAATGTCCGCTATGCCAGAGGCTGTCACCAAACGAAAAAGACGGGTATTAGTAAATCGGCAATACCCAGCATAGGAACCAAGAGGTTGCAACCGTGGATTCTCGAATATTTGTGCAGACTAAACGCAAGGCACTTGTCGACAAGTTCACGATTGATGTTCCCGGATTCAACCGTTGTTACGAAACCAAAAGTCCGGTCGACCTTCACGAATTCTGGCCGACCAAGAGAGGGCCGCTTGGATGGGTTGTCGGGGGAAGGTCAGGTCATTGGAAGTGCTTGGAGTGATGAATCCGTAGCCAACCGAAAACCACCAACGCCGATTCGGCCCCGCTAGCACCTCGGGTCCGAGTAAAGTGGGCACCGGAAATCGGAGGCCGCCGGGTGCAATGCCCTCCCAAAAACGTGATGAAACACATGACTTCCTGTAATTCAGACAGTGAAGTCTTCAATTGGTAGGTATGGCTCGTCATCTTTCTTATCTGGCATGGCAACCTTGGTACGCATTTTACTACGGGGCATAATACGTCGATCCCCCAACCTTGGGTTCGTTCCCCTCCCACGTGGGGGGGCTTCTCTTGCATGCTATTGGTGCATGAGCTCGAAGACAGAACACGAACCGGGGGGTCGTTTCATCGGAAATGGCCTTCCATGAACACCCAATAAGAAGAACCTGTACATATCGCAGTGCAACAGAGCACCATCGCCTTGCAAAAGAACACGAGAGACCCTGGACGATTCTTCTTTTTATCCCTCAATTGCGGCAATTGGGCAAGACCCCGCGTGTAGCTTTGTCTGCAAGGAACACCCTGCAAACGCCACAGTGATGTGGTTTAAGACTGGGCTGTAGAAGGTCAGGATTCGAGTCATAGGGAACATAACGAACGGGATGGCCTCAAAAAACTGTACATTCAAGTACGATAGTGGAGGTACTCATGCGTTAGCTATTGGCCGAGGTGTGACATCGGTCGGATCATGGTGCCCTTCCAACGCCCCGCAAACGAGACCAGCTGCTTGGACCTCTCGTCTGAAGTGCCCCGTTGTTTCTTCTTCATCTTCCCCACGACATCTATTGCCTTCTCTAAGCAGCAACCATGTATGGATCGGTGGACTCGACGGCTCTGAAAGACCCAGCCATGCAGAAGAGAACGCTCGAATCCGACGCCCCGGCGCCGGTTTCCGACGTGGAAGATAGCTCAATCAGCTCCGGCAAGGATATATTGGAGAACGAGGGCGAGGATCCCGTGCTTGCCCGGAAAATGCACCTCGTCAATGACGTATGGAGTTCAACTCTGCGGACTTATGGGTCACTCGGCCCCAACAGACGCAGTCGCCCGAAAGACTCAGATGAGGTCTCAATCAAATCGGGCATCGAACTGACCTCTACAGGCTAACGATCAAATCGGCTGGACCCCCTTCCACTGGAAGCTCTTCGTCCTCAACGGCTTCGGCTATGCCGTCGACTCCCTTATCGCGCTTGTGCAGTCGGTCACCAACACCGGCGCATTCCTCGAGCTCGCGTCGCCGTCGGCATACCGAAACACCGGCACCATCTCCCTGTACGTTGGATTATTGATCGGAGCAATCTTCTGGGGGTTTGGCGCCGATATCATCGGCAGAAGAATTGCGTTCAATGGTAAAAAATATCTGTAGTGAGACTGGGCCCCCAGTGGGTGTTTTGTGACTAATCAAACGGGGGTGGAAAATAGTCACACTGCTCATTACATCCCTTGCCACGATCGTCGCCGGCGCAAGCCCAAATCTTCCAGCCTGGAGCTTTTTCATCGCCCTCTCAGCGTTCGGGGCCGGCGGAAATCTCGTTCTTGATCCGACGGTATTTCTGGAATTTCTCCCGAGTAATAAACAGTGGACAGTAACAGCTCTGGCACTTTGGTGGGGTTTAGGCCAAACAGTAACGGGTTTCATTGCGTGGTAAGATAACAAACATTCCCTCAGAAGTATCTAGGATCATCTAGCTAACTTGATCAGGGGGTTTCTGAGTAAGCTGACGTGCCGCCTCTGGGCTCCACGGCATGTGCTAACTACTTGCAGCCCAGGAACGATGGAATTGCACCGAAGGCCAAATTTGTAATTGGTCCAACAATGCCGGCTGGAGATATGTATCGTTTACAGCAGGCGCGTTCGTTTTTGTGGCTTCAGTCTTGCGTGTTACTGTTATGCGCCTGCAGGAAACACCAAAGTACCTCTTGAGCGTTGGACGTGATGCCGACCTTGTCCGCAACTACCAGAAACTTGCGCAAAAGTACGGCAGGGAGTGCTCACTCACTCTGCAAAAGCTTGAGGCCTGTGGTCAGATCAAGTCAGCCGGACAGAACCGCAACAGCCTTCAATTCGTTCGGCGCGAGATCTTGGCTCATGTCAAGGGGCTGTTTGTCACTAAAAAGATGTCTCTAAGCACTGGAATGGTGTGGATGTCATGGGCCCTGATCGGCCTTGCGTATCCCTTATTCTACGTCTTCCTGCCGTAAGTGGACGTGACTTCGGTCGCGGCAATCCAGCTGACGACAATAGATCATATCTTGCTACGAGGGTGCCGGACGCGGAAGAAACACCTTACGAAACCTGGCGCAACTACACCCTGACGAACATCTCTGGCGTGCCGGGGCCGATCATCGCAGGATATCTCGCCAATGTTCCCCGTGTCGGCCGCAAGTACACCATGGTCATCGGGGCTCTCATCTCCATGGCATTGTTTTTCGGGTACACGGCGGTCAGCACCGCCGATCAAAACGTGGGTGTCAGCTGCGCAATTGGTAATGTAACGCCCACAGAAAAGTCCCAAGCCGGAGGCTAACCATGCACAGCGGCAGGAATTAACATCTATTACTCGGTTTTGTATGCGTACACGGTCGAGGTTTTCCCAAGCGCCCATCGAGCAACGGGCAACGGCATTGCAGTTGCCTGCAACCGCTTCATGGGAATCGTGTCCGCGTTTGTGGCAACATCGGGCGATACCGCGACGGCTGTCCCTCTGTACGTTTGCGCGGCGCTCTTCGGAGTCATGGCAGGGGTTTCTGCGTTGTTCCCGTTCGAGCCGTACGGTCTCCGAAGCTCATAGACCTTTCGGTTACTGAAGAGATTGACCTTGGTTTTGTCCATGTTGCTTCGATAGAAGGTCACGCAAGCGGCCCGTATTCAGCGCTATGCCACCGAATTCAAAATTAGGCCTGGTTGTTGACCTCTTAAGCCCAGGGAGCAAGTCGTATCCCACGATACACAAAGAATGGCTACCATTCACATCCGCGTCATGGATGGATGGCGTTATATGTACATGATCTGCAATGATCCCACGGTGACTCGAGTATATTGGGTACCGTAAGTGGTATGTGGGGAATGACTGCCATTTCGCCAACGTTAATTTGTTGCCCGTCTGGTTGCGATCGCTGCTGGAAAAGGTTGATTTCGTGTCTGTCCGGTCAAAATCAGGCCAGCATATAGTATCCACTGGTCTAGTCTCATCCGTGGAGGCTCATGCACTTTATCTTCAAATCCTTTTGTTTTTAAGCCTGTGCTGCTAACGGAACTCGGTGGCCTGGCACGCAAGATCGAACCTGCTCGTTTACCAACATCCATGAACCGGCTAGACACTTGGGTTCACCGCGATAAACAACAGACAACAGCTAGAAGACTGAGCGCAAGTCCTTGAACCCTAGAAACGGTATGCAAGCCTCCATTGCAAAGTGGAGACCATCACCTGTGAGTCTAGTCCGATGACACATATATTCATCCCGCGAGACATCTCTTCCTTGTCTGTGTACCATGCACTCAGTGTTGTCGGCTCGGACTTCCACGATTTACTATTGATGGCAAATAAGGGGCACAGAAATGCGCACGCCCATGTCAAGAACACGGGTTTGAGGGGAACTCGCAATGAACGGCTTTGTTCCCATAGGCACAACTGCCGGAGTTCAGCTTAGGCGAGCGTGGCATGCCAAAATCTTGGCCAAAATACTCGCCGTGCATACTCTCCAGAACTTCTGAGTGGAGCTTTTCAGTCCACCAAATAGATTCGTTTTTCTTTGCTCATTTTTTCCCCTTTTTTCTGGGTGTGTGTGTGTGTGGAAGATGAAGATTCCTCATTAGGTTATCCTCGCCCATAAAGCAATAGACAAATCAGCTTCAGAGAGTAAGAATGATGCCAGCAAATGCAGAACAAAGCCGTCGTGTACGCAGGCATATCTGATGCCTCACCTTGAACTCAGAGCTTGAGAGTCCTATATGGTGCACCGCTTGAGGTATGGTTTGGTTCAGTACTTGGGAAAGCAAAAGAAAGCAAATTTGGGAAGGGGTCCTTGCACTCCTTGTAGCTAGAGAAATTCTAATTACCAAAGTTGACGAGCCCAAGATGAGCCCGAGGTGTCTGTCGCAGCGGCTTTTTTAAGGATTTATTATGCGAAAGACCACCGGAGCTGCTGTAGACACAGTCGAGATTGGGAACTAATGTCAGGGTTAGTAGATCTGTGATATCGTAAAAGACGTCAGACCAAAAAACTTCAGTATCTCAGCGAAGTACATGCATGTAAGTCTTAAGCTAATTACAGACGGGGCTATAACAATGGAAGACCAGTCAAAAGCTACATACATAATCAAAGACCTGTCTCTGGCCAGCGCAAGTACCCGGAGTGACGCAAGGAGATGCTTCCTCACTTACATACACTTTGTCTGGATCATTTCCCTATCCGAGACGGGACTGACTTTACAATGATCCTCGTTGACGTCGCCCATGTACATGTATTCGTTGCCTACGTTTAAACACCTTCTCGTTTCGCACTATATACTCGCCCATAGTGTACATAATGTAAACTCAGGAGTATACATTGCATTGTACTCGACCTAAGCTTTCTGCCGTCTCAGGTAAAATTGACTGCATCGCCAAGTTGCTTGCCTGGGGTCTAATTTGAAGCAAACGAAGAGGAGAGACTACGGTCAACATGCTCGATTTCAACTGGCATCTCTCCACCTCGCGCCTGTACATATCACATACCAGCCCCTCAAACAATGTTCACTGCGACCACCGATGCAATCTTGGTATCCGTTCATTCTGCCATTGCCTGACAAATCGCTCCCCGGCTGTCCTCATTGAAACAGCATTGGCCTGAGCCTGGCCCTCTTTGGCAAACGGTTTTGTGACCTTGACAACCGTAACAGCCGAGTCCATTGTTGCACTCTCCTCTACCCGCAGTGCAGGGTTCTCCAGTAACTCTGCCACGCTTCTGAAGTTTCTGCTTTGACACAAGTTGTTAGAGCAAGTATTCTCAGGTCTGGCTTCCGAGGCTGCTGTCTAAGCCTACCAAGAGAGGGGGTCTCACAATATTCTCGCCAACTCCTACTGAGTTGTGAAGCGCTCGGGTATCATTGGGTTCAAGTACAGGGACCGCAAGCACATGGCTCAGTGTCCCCAGGAAACATAGACTAGCAAGGCCTGTCCTCATCTCCGCGGAAAAGGTATTATGGGATTGATTGAATAAGAACAGACGGGTTGGTAACATATACGATATAGGTATCGACCAGCAGGATAAGCTGAGTTAAACCTTCCAGCCCCGACAGGAAATGGCGGCTACCTGTGCTGAGCGGAAGCGAGTGAGTTGCTATTAAATGCTTCGTTGCGCACAAACCTTCAATAATCGTCATCCTGAGCGCCGTGCCATGGCTTGCATCGTGGGCTTGCATCGTCTGAATTGAAGCAGCATTTGGCCGACACACGCACGGACAAATTGTGCTTCTGAGACAAGAAAACTTTGCCGACAGCAGAAGCTTGGTGCAATTGTAGTTGCATGGATTGATACTGTGAGACGCAGCCTGACGTGCGACTTCATCATACTTGAGGGCACTGGATGCAGAGGAGCCGTGAAGCGTTGGGATTTCGAAACGACAACCATTAACGGCTTCTTAGTTCAGTGTCGAGGTTGTTTGTGGCCTCCTGAGGTATTGTTTAATCAATTTAGCAGTCACGGAATTGCAACTGGACGCGGTAACAAATTCTCTCACCTCATGTCTACAAGCAGATGAGTAGATTCATAATATGATAGTTTAATAGTTTAAAACAAGCGCAACACGAATGTGAGTTCTGATCTACGCTGTGGCGACGCTGAAAAGAGGTTTGAAGTGAGCAGGTGTTGCTGAAGGCAGTCCACGGAAGCAGGGAGACCAAGGTTCAAACAACACCCGGGTATGTAAGATAGGTTCAGTGGTTTCTTGAAATGATAGAATATCATGGTCATGGCGCCTGTGATATTGTGTCTCTAATTTGAGGTGTTTCGATGGTCGCAATGGGAATCAGCTTCTCTGCTGGGTTCTGGCGACTCAAGACCATCCTGAACTCGATGACTTCCTTTGAATCAGAGCACATGTGGGTCCCCTTTGAGAAGAAATATGGATTTTGCAGTCGTAAAGAGTACCGGATAATTAATATCCTATTGGCCGAGCTGAATGCTAACTGCAAATGTTTGCTGTCACTACTCAGTCATTAAAGCTTTCAACGACGAAGGCTCGTTTGGGGCCAACATTGAACCTAGGACCGACCAAAGTCTCTTCTCTTTCTTTGGCGCCTTGCAGTCATCGGACGAGGCTCGCCCGAGAAGAGCCCCATCAACCGACGCCAATGGAAATGCAAGGGGTTCTCCGAGAGAGGCGGAACCCGATGATACGTGAATGGAGCTTCTTCCAAGAAGTCTAGTGGGCCATCGTCTGGCTTAGAGGGGTCCACGAACCACCTCAGGGAGATGCCGTACTTGGGCACGTTTTTGAACTGATGCAGCGGCCAGAACCATTCCTCATGAGGCATCGGGTAGCGAGCGTATTGGGGATACATCCAGATCTGGAGTTCCTTCAAGCGCGGAAGTTTTGCTGCAACATTCATCCACAAATCGAACCATCTTATCTTAGCTGCCACGGCGTCCTCATCTTCTGGGTCCATACACGATTCGATTGGAGCACTCCAGACGAGGTGCAGAGCCTTGATCCGCACGAGTGATTCTTCCGCAGTCGTGACCAAGAAACGCGACAGTGCGTCTGTACCGATAAACGAAAAGACGATGTCGTCATATATTGAATCAATTGCCTCCTGGTGCATGCGCTTGCATGCGAGCAATATGCCTAGAAAGGGGCTGAATTCCTTCACCATCACGCGGCGCGTCCTCTTATCTCCGTCATTATCGCCGATCCAGTCATGGATGGGACGCAAAGTTGGGGGTTCCTCTTCGCAGGCCCAGTGGTGGCACCAAACTGACGCGTTGTACGGCAGTGCGCAGGAGGCACTGGGTCAAAATTGAAAATATTTCCCCTTTAGATTTAGGGTGGTTTAAGTTCACGGTAGGTGTGGGTGGCACCTGCCTAAAAGGGTATAGCCTACTTAAATAAAGTGTTTCTATTGGCTAGAAAAATCTAGTTAAAGTCTCCCTAGCTTTACAGGGCCCATAAAAGATTAACCCCTGCCCCTAGTCACAAACTTAACACCCGGCTTATTCCCGATCCTCCCACTATACCCACTAACACTACAGCGCCCACAGCGCAACTACCCTACCCTAACTACAGCACCCACAGCACAACTACCCTGCCCATAACTACAGCACCTACAGCGCAACTGCCCTGCCTGTAACTGCAGCGCCCACAACTGCCCTACCCTAACTACAGCACCCACAGCGCAACTGCCCTGCCCATAACTACAGCACCCACAGCGCAACTGCCCTGCCTGTAACTGCAGCGCTCACAGCGCAATTGCCCTGCCCATAACTACAGCGCCCAAAGTGCAACTACCCTGCCTGTGACTGCCTATAAATGCCCACCTAGAGCAGCACAATTGCCTTAATAACTTCCCTGTGTATAACTGCCCAATCTTTAATAACCTTACCTGTAGCTGTGCTCAGCTGCTCCCAGCTGGCCATAAAAAATACCCTACCTACTACTAGTAAATAAGCCAATCAGAGCTCTAGAGGGCTCGCCACCTGGGGGGTAGATGTAAAACTAAAATTGAATTTTGACCCAGTGCCCTCTGCGAACTGCCGTAGCGTTGCGCAGTCTCCAGTCTTTGATTTCGTCTCGTTGGGGTGCGGCTTGCTCGGTGAGAGGAGTGAGAGCTCCGCCCTGGTCATCCGCCGGCGCCTGACTCGCAGGCGGGGCAGCCAAGATACGGGTGAGCTCCATCTCCCGGACGTCTTCGACATTCGGATCCGAGATACACGCGCAATGAGATAGGGGCGCCAAAAGGGAAGAGCTGGCCGTATAAATATGCTGCGTCGATCCGGCCGCTACCCACAGGTGCCGGTAGACATTCTGACGTATCTCGAGCGGCAGGGCGGAGAAGAAGCCTGATTGCAGCTGAGGAGACGTGGGGATGGTTTCGGGAGAGAAGCCGGCCTCGGCAATGTCATCCGTGCGCTCACTCGCAGCAGAGGGGATCTCCGTTAACGCTGCCATGACGCCAGAGTAAGATGATCGCGGTTCAAACTACGAACAGTATGGACTAGACGAAGTGAGGAGAGAGGATGCGGCTGAGGTCAAGTTGACAAAGAACCTGTGGTGAGATGAGAGATGCCATGATTTCTCCGCCTACAGTTAGCGATGATGACAGCCCCCCTGTCTCACCTTCCTCGAAAGGGCTTAGCGCTGCTTGTGACATCTCACTGTCCAATGGTGATGGGACGATGTTGCTTGCAGGCCAACGGCCCAACACCATGTTCAGTTGCCCTGCCCGTATGTGCATGTTTAGACGCCAACTCTCCAAAGTCGCCCATAGCTTAAGAAATCAATCACACCAGAACTCACATGTGTTCATCAAGGTTTCTAGTTCCATCTGTCAGAAAGAGGCTTGTACGTATCTGTGATCCATATTAAGGGGCCATAACTGGGGTTTAGCAATCCCAGCTCAATGATTGGTCAGATTTGAGGATTCCGGGGCTTTCGTTTGTCTTACCCCAGATTCAGGTAGAGCTCAGGTCTTATCTTCAGGGCTACCTCTAGACCGCTTTCCGTCAGAACACAGTCTCCCCAACAAACTTTTTCTATCGAATTCTCTTCTATTTATCAACCGTATTCCCAATTGACCATCGAGGACGGACGTTGCTGATCTCGTGGAGAGTGATGAGCTGGCCGTCGATTCGGCAGCTTGCCCTGCTGCGTGGGGCGTCGCCTCAACGCGCTTTAACGCGGGCTGGACAAAGTACCTTGATCGCCGGATGCAGAGCTTCTTCACCTCTCAACACCACGTTATCACGAGACGCTCCAAGGTCATTGAGAGCTGTAACGTCTCTCAATCTCTATCCGAGGCGGCAGCTGAGTAGCACAGCTCAGAGTCGCAATGCCGCAGAAGATGAGGAAGAGACAGGCAGCTATAGCGAAGCCGACCACGAGCATGCCGTTATCTCAACCTTTGACCTGTTCTCCATTGGAATAGGTCCTTCGTCATCCCACACCGTCGGTCCGATGCGAGCTGGAAACATCTTTGTGGCTGACCTCGCCGAGGCGAACCTTTTGCACAAGGTGAACAAGATTCGGGTTTCCATCTACGGCAGTCTGGCGCTCACGGGCGAGGGCCACATGACCCCCTCTGCCCTGTTGCTCGGTCTTGAGAGTGCAGATGTCGAGACTATTGATACGGCTCACGTCCCGGAGAGATTCGCTGAGATCAAAAATACGAAGAGGCTTTACCTAGGCCAGGGGCTGCCCGATGGCAAGGGCAAAGAGATTGCATTCGACTACGAGCGCGACTTCATCTGGGAATGGGGTCGAAAACTGCCCATGCACAGCAATGGCATGCGTTTCACAGTGTTCGACGAAGAGGGCTTTGTTCTAGCGACGAACGACATGTTCAGCGTCGGAGGCGGCTTTGTCGTGAACGGCGCTTTATCCGTCAATCCAGACGTCTCATCATCGTCAACGTCTTCCGTCGCCAGGGTTGACTCACCAGACCCCAACGCAGATGAAAATACAGGCAGACATCCTGTGGATCTCGCGGAGAACCTATTTTACAAGGAGATCCGACGATCCGACGCTGCCGGAGATCGTCGGACGGGCGCCGAAGTCAAGCCTCTCGAGGAGGCAGGAAAGGACGCCGCTCTTCTCGGAAACACATCAAACGATCTTTCCCCTGTCGCATCACAAGGCAAGGGCAACGGTATCAACGTTTCAGAAAAGGTCGAAAATGAGAGCGAGCCAGAAGGCCGGGGCCCTCGGTACCCGTTCCGGGATGCTTCCAGCTTGCTGTCATTATGCCGAAAGCACAACCTGACCATTGCCCAGCTCGTCTACGAAAATGAGAAGAGCCATGGCTATACAGACGAAGAAATCTATCACAAGCTTTTCAAAATCTGGCAGGTGATGGACACGAGTATTTTGGAGAGCGTGCAGGCGCCGTTGGACACCAAGCTTCCAGGGTCTTTGAAACTCCATCGGCGCGCACCCGCGCTCTATCGGAGGTTGACACGAGGGTTGTATTCCACTCCTGGTCAAACGTCCAACCCTAACGAACAGAGGAGCGATGGGAAAGACATACAGTTCATTGGAAAGTCAGGGCTTGCTGCGAATTCGACGTCGCCTGCGACGATTACCAACGCCAAAAGCACTGCGGTCGGCCTCGGCCCGGGCCGACGTCAACCACCCCGAGTGCTGGGCTCCCTAGACCATCCCATCACGCCATCGCCTTCGCGCCGGACGACGTTCCCGACAATGGATTATCTTACCGTGTACGCCATTGCAGTCAATGAAACGAATGCCGCAGGTGGTCGCATAGTGACGGCGCCCACAAACGGTGCGGCCGGCATCATCCCGGCTGTGCTGAAGTATACGATAGAATTCATCAGCGACGATCCCGAGCGCGACATTCCGACTTTCCTCTTGACAGCCGCTGCCATTGGAATGCTCTACAAGCGCGGAGCCACCATTTCCGCAGCCGAGGGAGGATGTATGGCCGAGGTCGGCGTAGCCTGTTCCATGGCCGCAGGAGCGTTTGCGGCATGTATGGGCGCCAGTCCGGAAGCCATTGAGCAGGCTGCTGAGATCGGCATCGAGCACAACCTCGGGTTGACGTGCGACCCCATTGGCGGTCTTGTGCAGGCGCCCTGCATCGAACGCAACGCTCTAGGTGCCATCAAGGCCATCTCCAGTGCCAATTTGGCTCTGAGCAGCGAAACGGGTACGCAGAAGGTCAGGCTGGACGATGCTATTCGAGCAATGCGTCTCACGGCTAAGGGAATGAGAAATGAGTTCAAGGAAACCAGTTTGAGTGGTTTGGCGACCAGCGTGCCCTTTAATATCCCAGTCAGTGTACCTGACTGTTAAGTTCGGCGTTTGCTTTGTTATAGAATGAAAACCAATAGACTCGGGGGATGCGGCCGTTAAGCCTGCAATGAGACAGCAATGTAGAAATCAGGAATAAGAAAACCAAGTGCTTTGTTGATGTTTACGTAACCTGGAACCTTGACTGATTTACTTTTTATCTCATTCGCAAGGAATCATCTTGATAACTACGTTAGACTTTTCGTTTTTATTCAGTTCCCAATGATCTCCAGCTGGCAAAAGGAAGCCCAACAAAGCGTCTCTCATTGCACACAGTAGAGACAAAACTTAGTAATGACAACTGTGAGATTCGAACTCACGCCTCTTGCGAGACCAGAATACTCCCCTAGTGACGGGGAAGATGCAGAGGTAGTGAACCCGCTATCTTGAGTCTGGCGCCTTAGACCGCTCGGCCAAGTTGCCCACATGCCTAATTGGGCAATGAACTGGAGATGTCATCCGCCGTGGTTAGATCCACCAAGACCATGGTGTAGCGAGAGGATCCGCAAATGGACAACCTCAATTATTCAAATCTCCATCTCCCAAGCCGTTATGTGATTGTTATTCGCGTACGCAATGTCCATTTCCAAGATGCTATGAGGATACCGGAAAACGATTCGATTCAAACAGCCGATGCACTCAAAGCTTCCAAACATTAGCCTGCATTGGTTTCCCCGCAATGTCTGTGAGCATCCCACTCCTCATCTTCGAGGCCAACCATCTTCAGTAAAGCTCTGAACAAGCTCGCCTCCCTCTCCGCGTCAAACCCGTGAGAAGCGAAAAAGCTGCCATTGTGAAGAGCAGAGGTATTGTGATGTATTGGATCTGGGCTGTCTATGAGCGAATCTGGTGGGTTGTTGTGTGTATGGATGAGGGAAGAAGTGGAAGGAAGGGAAGGTGCTGAAGGTGTTGAAGTAGGCCCAGCCTGTTACTCTTCCCAAAGGAATGGATTGTCAAGAAGCATCCAGTGAGTCGGCGGATTGGCTAACAGAAACTACCTTACCTGATTGAGCGAGTCGGAGTCCTCAATCAACTCCGTCGACCGCGGCTAGCGAAAGCCCGCACACTGATGCTGACAACCCGGTTAACTCTTTTTGTCTGATTTATATCGAGGCCCCCCCTTGGGAGCTCTTGAGCTTCGAAAGCACCTAATAGAGTCAACTTTCATGCAACTTCGTCCAAGCCATCGACCATGTCGACTCGGGACAGGCCAAGTACACTGTACTTCCCCCAATGACCCGTTAACTGCGGAGATGAGGAAGTTGCGTAAGAGGACTCAGATCCGAGTGCACCAAAGAGTCCATAGTAAGTCTTGTTTTGCAGCCTAATCTATGGTTGAGTTCTTTTGAGCTCATCATTTCAATCTAAGTATAATATCTCAAAGCAATAAAATATAAAGCTTCTTTAGGTTGCAATCCGTTTCGGGTAGACAGTTGGCGATTTAATCATTCGGAGTGTTGCCATAGAGCGCCAAACTTCATGGATGCCACTACTCGTCAAATCTTGCCAACGATGTCCGAAATAGGCCCCGTTGGATTTGCTAGTCCGACTAGCTCTCCAGCCAAAAGCGAGAGAGAAACTTCCATGAGCGCAATTTCGGTTATCTCGACTATGACTACGGGACCAAAACCGACACCTATCGCCGCCAACACTCTCTACGCCGATCTTTTGCTTCATCTCGTATACCACAACATGTTTCGAGCATTCGTACTGAACGCGGATGTTGTAGGTATGACGACTGCAATGGCTCATCCTCGGCCTCTTCTCAACCCACCGGCAATTTACCGCAAAGAACTGCGATATTTTCCTGATTACTACCATTCATCAAATGAATCCCCACATGCCGAGCTCTCTCAAACCTATCCTCTAGTCGTTGCTTAAGAAGGATTTGAACAGCCCATGAAGAAGTTACATGCCATAGAAACAATGTTGCGAAAAGAAAGGATGATTGATATGGCTTGAGTTCTAAGCAAAAGTCATGTACTTTGATAATCATACATGAATACGCGTCCCATATGTTTTGGTCTTGTTGAAGTCAATTCACTCATTCTGAGCTAATAGTCCAATAAAGTGGCCTTTTCAGTATCTTTCTTTACTCTCAAGTCTTGACATCGAAGTCAGCTGGTTTATTCTGGAAAACAACGCGGCTCTACGACAAAACAAAGGCCAATTCCTCCGACAGCGCATTATCTACATTCAGGCGGAATGACTCTGTGATTTGGGAGTGTATGTCCATACTTAATTGATATCAGCTCAGGGCCTGGACAGTTTGTCATGCTTCCGTACAATCCCATATCTCAGTAACACTGTCGGCAGAGTCGCATTCAGACCAACTGAAGGGATACTATGGTTATGTTCGCAGGTCTTGCTACATGTGAAAACACTGCTCGGCCTGATCGCAGTATGGAATATTAAGTTGCTGGGTTAAGACGGCTCTGAAACCATGCAAGTTCAAGACACACCAGCGTGTAAAATATTGATGCCAGTGATAATACAGATCTTTATTGACTAAGGACGACTGTCATCTAGCTAAGTGGCAAGTTACTCCATTCTATCACGCTGTACCTCAATAGTATATGTAGTTCTGGATAAGAGTCTGGGAGATTGTAAACGGCAACAGCTCGATTGCTGCGTATGCCATGGAAAGCCTGCAATGTGCGAGGTAAGTAGTAGTTGAGAAAGTTTAGTTGAGATTTAGTTCCTAGCTGGTCTCACGACTTCATTATGTCGTTAACCCCCACGCATGGTGGCGCTTCGTCTCCCCCAACACTCATTCGGATGCTGACGTGGATTGAGGCATTTACTGGCCGGATTTATTCTTGTGGCTATTATCTGACAATTGAGCATATCCGCCGCAGGCGTTCTTTGCCAACTGCTGCGGATCTTTTCCGCTTGCGGGCTTTGTGCTTGGAAAAACGGGGACATGGGTTGAAGGCACACACTTCTTCTACACGCAACCAGCTATTAAGTAGGTGGGTACGTAGATGTAGCCAACTTCAAGTCTCAAGATAGGAACCGCGACCGGGGATACAAATTTAGGGGACACGAGTTGCGCTAATGGAGCTACCATTGCTAAGGTACCTACGAGTACCTTGGGTAGGTACGTTACGTAAGGTAGTAAGCTAGGTTGTCGACAATTTTATCCAATTAGACGGGGACTCGTCGGATGACGTAGGCTGCCACCTGCACACCACAAAGTCGCGTCCAAGCCATCGCAGCTCTGACGACAAAGTCTAAACCGACGACAACCTGCTTCGAGGCGTCTCTCACTGCATGGAATCTCTTTGACCTTAGGGCAATCACGACATGCCAGGGGCCCAATCAGCAGCGCGGTCCTCCCGCGTCGACCTTCTCCTCCGTCCCGTGGAGCGACCGGTTGGCTACTTGAAGCGCGCCGGCGCCGCTGCTTCGTACTCTCTACGCGGCATCTGGTATTTCCTTCGAAACAAGGAGTTCTACCCGCTGTTCCTCAGCAGACTGCTGCCTCTATCAGTTATTTCTTTTCTTGTGTACTTGATACTCTTCACCTTCGCATTTCTCCCCCAGTTTGCCTTCTTAGCGATCTTCCACGGCTGGGGCGCATGGATCAATGCCGTTTTCTTGGTCCTCGGAGAAGGCTTGGTGGTGATTCAGGGCCTGTTCGAGGGGTTCTTCGTCGATGAATGCCGGGTCGACGTATTTGACGTAGTTATCTTCCTCCTTTCTCCTACCGATCTGAGCGAACAAGACTAACCATGTCCTACAGGCCACCCTCATCAAGCAGTCGCACGCCGATCTTCTCACCCCGCATCGAATCCTCTTCCCCGATGCCCCGACTGCGGTCAAAATGCTGGGCAAGCCTACGAGCCCAGCCGTTTACACTCCCTGGAGCATGATCCAGATTGTAGAGCTGGTTGTCTTTCTCCCCTTGAACTTCGTTCCCGTGGTTGGAACACCGGCGTTCATCGTCATCACGGGCACAAGGTTGGGCAAACTGGCGCATTACAGATGGTTTCAGCTGCGGGGCTTGAGCAAGCAAGAGTGTAAGAGGGAGATACAAGTGAGGACGTGGGAATACGTCTGGTTCGGTACGATAGCCATGCTCCTCGAGCTGGTTCCGGTGCTGTCGTTCTTCTTCCTCTTGACTACGTCGGCTGGGGCTGCTCTCTGGGCGGCGAAGATCGAGGATGAAAAGAGGAGACAGGCCGTGGAGAGTTTAGTTGGAGAGCCACTACCACCCCCGCCTCCTTACGAGGACGACCCAGTCTGAGCAAGAGCATTGCATATTTTTTCCGGTCAATTGGCGGGCAAGCAATGATAGTCTCATCAGATCCAATCCGATATCAGCCTGTTCGCTCACCGCTTTCCCTCGCAGCCGTTACCCGAAGGCATGCCATCTCATGCTGTGCTGATCTCCTTCTTGCGGCAGCAATTGCCTCCTTCAGCTGGGTCAATCCCTCCTGTTCTTTCCTCGTCTCACCTGTGAAATGACAAGTTGGCACATAACCACACTGCCCTTCTTCCCCAAGGAAGCTGCCTCTTTTATCTCCTTCCCGCAGCATACTGATCTCGCAAGGTACCCAGTTTCAAAAAGTTTCCTCCGTCTTCTCTCCCGTCAGTTGGCAAGTGCTCTGAGTCCACGATGGGAAGGAGCCAGAGAGAGGTACCCTGTCCACGCCCGAGTTCTCGATTGTCTGTTCGGTTCGAATGGCCTTCTTTCCGTGTATGCGATCTTCTTGGCCCTACCTGGAGCCTTTTGAAACCATTGAAACACCCACCGGTCCAGGACGTCTCTCGAAAGCCTGTCGTTGCTGGTTCTGTTCCGCCTACGCAAGAAGGCGATATCCAACTTCCACGGCCTACCTACCTTACTACCTTACTTATCTTAGTTTCTCGCCTCCATGCTTAGGTGCTTTCCCCTCTGGTCCTCCTGCCCTTCCTGCCCGAATCTTCATTTTGCCTTCCTCCATCGACTGGACAGCCACTCCTACCTACCTTTTGTTAATGGTTCCTTCTGGAATCAACTTTGATGAAGGAAGCTGCCTTTCCCTTTTGCCAGACCATTGTCATGTCTCCCTCTCGATGTCCTTATTTAAACCTCTCCTGTCTCCCTTTTCTCCTCCCGAATTCTTCTCTCTTCACACCTCACTCCATTCCTTGATCACGCTCCAACCTTCGTTCGTCACTCCTTGATTTCCAACTGTCTCCATCTTTCAACATTGTCTGCGTATCCTACGTATCCTACGTGACCACGCCTCTCAGCACTCGTTCACACACAATGCGACTTCGATCTCTCGCCGGCCTGACGGCCGTCGGCCTTGCGAGTCTGGCATTGGCTGATCCGCTCCCTCTTCCGATGTAAGTTCTCCATCCTCGCTCTGCTCGGCCTTCGACTTGTGGCACCTCAAGCTGACCAAACAGTCCCGGCCATGGTGATGGTGTTCTCTACACCTGCCCCCCTGCTGCTACGCAGACCATCTTTGTGACGGTCGGCTCTGGCAACGACCCTCTTCCCCCCGTCGTTGTCCAGACTCTCACTGCCACTGTCTGGCCTGGTGCTGAGCAGCCCACATCCCCTGCTTATCCTACTCCTGCTTATCCCTCTCTTCCTCCGACCCTTACGGTCACGATTGACTCCTACGGTCCACCCACGGATGGTTCACAGTACAGTGGCCCCAGGCCTTGGGACTCCGGTGCGGCTGGCACTTCCACTATCTACCTTCCTGCCCCAGGCGGCTCTGTCGCGAGCGAACCTGGCAATGCTGGTGGAAACCCTCCTGCTACCACCATTCCCATTCCTGGCGGCCAAGTCAACCCCAGCGTCCCTGGTGGCATTGGTCAAGCCACATCGACAGTTTACACATTTCCTGGGCAGACACCTCCTGTTTTCCCCTGGAACCCTTCGCAATCTGCCCCTGGTACCAGCCCCGATGGTGTTGTCGTCTTCAGCACCACTCTGTACAACACCAGACCAGGCTCAGGAGGTACTCCAACCGTCGATACCCTGGTGACTTGCTTCACAGTCACATTCCCTCCTGCAACAGGCACTGCTCCTCCCGTTGTTTCGCCCGGCAATGGCGTCTCTGTAGGCACGGTCGTCGTTCCCACGATAGTTCCTGGCCCCGATGGCAGTCTTTCCTACTCTCTCCACACCATGTTGTCGTCATTTACTCCTGGAGCTGGCACTGCTGTCCCCCCTGGTTCTGTCATTACGACAACTTACATCATTCCCGGCTCTCCCTCCGACACTCCGGGTCAAGATCCTGCGGCTGGAACACCTGTTGTTGCCACTCTTACCCTCACTTTCCCTCAGCCGCCTGCCACAGCCGGTGCCTCGCAACCTCCAACATCCCCTGGAGGTCCTGGCGTCCCTGCTGCTCCCGGAAGCCCTGGCAGCCCCGGCGCTTCTTCCGGCCCCATCACTGTCACGGTCATCCAGCCAACTCCATCAGCCCCCGCCGCGCCTGGCACCGTTTATGTCAGTGCCAACGTGCCTCCTTCTGGAAGCGTCCCGATTGGTCCTGGCACTGTGTTCGTCACTGCCGGCGGCGGTGGCTCGCAAACCTCCCTCCAGAGCACCACCATCCCAGGCGGTTACGGGGACTCAATTCCGTCTGCTGGTCTCCCCTCTGCAGTCACAGTCACAATTCCCGCTGGTTCTGTCAAAACACAAGATCCTGCCGGCGGAGTGCCCGTCACAGCTTCTGGCCCTAACGCCGGTGCACCCTCTGTTATCACTGTCACCGCTCCTGCTGGTTCTGTCAACCCACAGAATCCGGCTGGTGGCGCCTCAGCTACTGCTTCATCTCCTGGCGGTTCTGGGGCAAGCAGCATTCTCGGTGGCTACAGCGACCCGGCATTGGGACCCTCTGCCGCTTTCCCTGGTGCTCCTGGTTCTGCAGGCTCACCCTCTGTCATCACTCTGTGGCCCACTATTCAGAACACAGTTCAAGGTCCTGTTCAAACTGCCCAAAACACCATCCCCGGCTCCGGTGTGACCGCGGTCGACTCTGCTGCTCCTTTCACGGGGGCCAAGACTTCTTGCACGTCCACCTTGGCTCAGCCGACATCAATCCAGCCGACAATCTCCTCCGTCATCGTATCCTCGGTTCTGACGAGCACTCTCGTGAACGCCGTTCCTGAGTCTACGACCACGTACTTGTTTCCCTTTGAATCCCTCGTCACCTCTGTCAGCACAGCAGTCTTCACCGGTGACGTTGCTGGAGGCGGCCCTGCCACTATCCAATCCTCTGCCAGCGGCGCTGGTGGTGTCGGCGCACCCACTGTCTTGAGTTCTCTTATCCTCAGCACTTGGATTCAGAGCACCTTGGTCGCAGCCACTCCGGCCAGCACTGGCCAGGCCACGGTCGCTGACGCTGGTGGTGCCGCGGGTGGCGCCGCTGGTGGACCTACTATTTTGAGTTCCTTGATCCTCAGCACTTGGGTTCAAAGCACACTTGTCCAGAGCACTCTCGTCTCGGGATCTGCGCCTACTGCCGTCGAGCGTCGCGACATCCACAAGCGCCAAGGAAACTCCACCCTCACTTCTACGGCCCCCATCTCTGTTTCCACGCCCATGTGCACAGGCACGACGGAGGTTGGCACTCTCACTTTGGACGTGAGTGAACTCCTCTGCCCTGACTGAAGTGTGGTTTACTGACTTCATTCGCAGTTTGATGACCTTGGCAACTTCGGCCCCATCTACAACCCGTACCATCGCTTCTGGTTCTCCAAGGGGTTTCTCGTTGGACCCCCTCCCAAGATGCCATACCTTCCATCTTCCGGTGGTCATCTCGTGGAGTTTGTGCCTCCTATGCTTTCCAATACCACTGGTCAGTTCTCCAATGACACGGCTCAGATTGGCATGGGCAAGCAGGCATCTTCCCCTTGCTTCCAATTCAACTTTTACGGCGCGAGACTCGGCTGCGATGCTCGCATACCCGACCAGCTGTGCGAATTCACTATTACAGGATACCAATGGGATACGGCCCAGGGCAACGAGACAGAGTTTGTGAG
Organism: Colletotrichum agaves; assembly: GCA_036785465.1. Taxonomy (NCBI): domain Eukaryota; kingdom Fungi; phylum Ascomycota; class Sordariomycetes; order Glomerellales; family Glomerellaceae; genus Colletotrichum; species Colletotrichum agaves. The sequence goes on along the minus strand of JAXISO010000112.1, from coordinate 108,518 downwards.
CCAGAAGGCTTGGGTTCCTTCCTGCCCCAAGATGGACGGCTGCCCCCTCACACCCTTTTCGGCCACTGGCTTTGTTGGTCTCAGCTCCATCTTGGTCACGCTCCGTGTCGACGGGCGCCCACAGGTCTGGTGGGCTGACGATCTCCAAGTCGGCTGGACCAAGAATGACTGCGACTCTGCCACCTGCCGGCAAAAGCCTGCGCCGCTGGAGCTCTCAGTGGACAACGACCCTGTGTGGTACTGGACCGCGGCTGGCATGAGAGTTCTCAAGCCGTCCCGTATTCACAAGCACCTTTGAATCGAATGTAGGTGTATTGAGTAATGAGTGGGTGGCATGGATGTTTAACACACATGGTTCAATGGTAATGAATGTGATCCTACGATTTCTTGGAAGACTCACAGAGAGAGGTGTGGGGTTGTACTGAAAGATTGAGGATGGAGGAAATGGGCCAATTGCACCTGTGTATTCTAAAGTGAGTATCTCAAATGAATTGTTTTGGAGGTCCATGAATCAGCCCTTTTCTGATGTTCGTTTGCCGGTCCGCTGTGTGAACCACGTTGGATGATATCTGGCAGCCTTCCTGACCGTATTGCCACAAGTTGGCCCCTTCATTGGCTTCTTTCCATGATTTTTGTCCTTGTTTGGCAACCGTGCGACATGTCCCAGCAAGAGATTACCGCGTGGGATCTGATATCATCAACTTGAACTTCTCCAACGGATCCCAATCCCACTAAATGCTTTGGCGATACTCGTATCGTAGCGAATGAATTCAGCTGAACGCTGCAAGCCTGCGGCGCAGTGCAATTCCCGCTTGCAGATGAGATCATGCATCAGGGCGGGGGAACGATCGCCGTGACCAGGATCGGAGTTTTGCATTCATCCGGCAGTCGGCGGGGAAAAGATGCGGTGATTTCGAGGCAGTATTCCAATTTCAACTTTTCAGCTTCCACTTCTGAAAACCCCAGTCGACATTCTTTGACCATTAGGTCTCTGCTTAGTGATGGCTGATCTTCCAGAGCAGCCAGCAGGCGCTGTGAGATGAATATGTGACAATTGATGTTCAACACTTGCAGTGACTAACGTCGTCCAGATCCCTCACGATGATAACGAGGTTGCATCTGATGTTTACTCCGTAGGAGACTTGGTGGAAGAGTCGGTGAGTTGTTGAAAGGAGACTCTCCTTAGAAAGGTGAAACATTTGACAAACGGTGCCAGTCGCCAACCTCGCTGTCGTCGCTGAGATCAAGCATACTCGAATATCGAAGGGAGAACGGGCGCACATATCACAGCATGAGCGATGGGAGTGAGTACCCCTTATGGGCAAAGTCTTATCATTCGACTGCTTACTCGGGTGCTCGCGTAACAGAATATCATCTCCCTAACGACGAGGTACTTGCAGATGCCCAGGCTGGTGCGCTTCGCAACATGTCTGACATTTTCACGTAGATCGAACAAGACCGCTTGGGTAAGCCACGACAGATGAGCAGAAAGATCCGCTGATGAGGTGCAACAGACTTGACGCATCATCTCTGGCTTGTCACTTGGGACGGAGAACTGTGCAACTCGCCCAAGAGAGATGGAGCGAAACGAGTCCTGGACGTGGGCACTGGAACAGGGATCTGGGCGATGGAATACGGTGAGATCTCATCAAAGCCTCATATCTTATCCGGACGTGTTACTGACTCCGGTCCAGCCGATTCTCATCCCGAGGCAGAGGTACATATTTCGAACCGATTCATCACGCGGCGGCGCTCAACTGCTCTAGGTCATCGGCGTCGACTTGAGCCCCATCCAGCCAGAATAGTGAGCGCTTGAGAATGTCGTACGAAAATGAAACGCAATTGTTGTTAACAATCAAAAGTGTCCCTTCGAACTGTTATTTCGAGGTCGATGATTTAGAAAAGGAGTGGACGTGGAAACAACCTTTCGATTTCATCTTTGTCCGAGCCATGATCTCCAGCTTCTCCGACTGGCCCGAAATGATCAAGAAGGCGTACGAGTGAGGTGACTTCAAATCTACAAACTGATGATGCTGGAAACGACTGACCGTGGTCGAAAGCAATCTCGAACCAGGTGGCTACCTTGAGCTCCACGACGACGTTTTCCCCCACCGCTGCGATGACGGCACGATGAAAGAGGACTCCTTGATTCTCAAATGGGGCAACCTCTTGATCGAGGCTACGGACAAGATTGGAAGACCCATCACGGTTGCGCCTCAGTTCAAGACGATGCTTGAAGACGCGGGCTTCGTTGACGTTGTCGAGAAACAGGAGAAATGGCCTGTCAATACATGGCTGGAGAGAGACGATAAAGCGCAGCAACTGGCAGAATGGTCTCATGCGGCGACCCTTCATGGCCTCGAACCTGCTTCTCTTGCCCTCTTCACTCGCGTTCTCAACTGGACTAAAGAGGAGACCCTGGTCTTCTGCGCTCACGTGAGAAACGAGGTGAAGAGGAAGGACATTCATGCGTATTATCAGGTGTAGGTACTTGGCAATAACCGAGAGGTATTGTGATTACTAAAAGGTTTGTAGGTACTCCGTTCATGGCCGGAAGCCTGAGAAGGAAGCTGAACCGGGAGACCCCTAGACGGACTCCGTTTATCTCCGTTTCTGTTCCTCTTTCTGTTTCTTCTCAAAGCTGCATAATCAATACCGCTAAATGAGTACATAAATATCGCATCGTCGCTTGTCCAGAAGCTCTCCGTTTCACCAATTCTGATCTTTGTGTCGCAACTAGCTACCCTATTCGAAGTCAGACGACAAAAGTGATCGCTGATCTAGTACTCGACCAATGTGGGTCTTGTCTATCGACTCGCAATTCCTCCTTATTTTCATCATGACGAGTCGGAAGAACTCAATAAGCCCAGGATCCAGCGATGTGATTCCACTCGGGCCAGCGATCGAAACCCGTCCATCAGCCCCTTCGTCGAAAGCCTTAACCACGTCGAAGCCGAGAAACTGTCGGACTTCCAAATACTCCTGATATGAGTCCATGTACATCTGCCCGGAGAACATGTTGAGCTCGACGACAAGCTGCCGAGGCAACACACGAGGCACTGATCGGGGAGGCACGGAATAAAGATTCAAGGAATCCAAAGACCGGAACCCCAGGTTTGCTCTCGGAGTGTACAGGTGGAGTGCCGTGAACTTGGAGCGTCTCACGATGGGGAGTAGCTCCTGCGCCTCAAACGGGGAAACTACCAGAGCGGTCTTGACGATGTTGGCCTCGGAAACTGACGTGAGAATCCATTGAACAGGTCGTTGAAAAAAATCCGAGACGTACCCCTTGCCAAGCGGGACGACGATGGTCCGGATGAAATCTGCGGTGACAAGCAGACCACGGGGAAACCTCGCGACCTGAAAATATCCCGCTGCACTCGTGTCTTGAAAGGCTTGAAAGGCCGATGTGTAGCCGTCCGAGGCCTCTCGAATGACTCCACTGGAGACGAAGGCCGTCATATCCGGATGGAGAGTGTGCACAGCTGCGTCGACTTGGGCCGGCTTTTGCACCTGTCGTTCCTCTTCCACTTCCGGTGACAATTCCCGTTCTTGCTCTTCTCTGAACGTGGCCGACTCGGGATTGGTGCCGCCAAACTCCAAAAGTCTGTCGGTGATGGCATCTGGGCTGGAAGAAGACGTATCCTCGGTTATGTTTGCCTGATTCGGACGGTATCTCGTGTCTAAACTCTTGGCTTCATCCTCGAGGAAATCCTCGGCTTGAGCGGCGGTGAGTTCGGCGCGTGTTCCCTCACGAAATCGAGACCACAACCGCATATGTTGTTGGTGACGTCGTCCTTGATTGGCCCATAGCCAGATTCCTCGCTGAAGGTCGGTCCACGTCTCCGAGATCGTCCATTGAAGGATGTCGGAGACTGTCGGCTTTTCTTCTCCGCGTCCAAGGCCCTCTGCTATCTTCCCTCGAATCTCTTCCGGCACGCAAAAAACGACCGACTGACCTTTACCAAGCTTTCGCATTCTCATGCACGCTATATGACAGGACCATCAGTACAGAAGCGCCAATGCTTGCCGACGACAACTACTAACCTTGTACCAGTCTGTCTTTTGTCAAGTTCGCCCCGAGGGTTACTGCGGCACGATAGAACTCGGGAAGCTTGAGATCGGTGCCTCTGGTATGGGCCTCGTCAAGAAAAACAAGGCATACGTCCGTTTGGCTGAAAAATGAGGACGTATGGAACGATTCGACGCGGCCTTGTCGATCCACAACGCAGATATTGTCATTCTCGTCGCAGAATATCACCGCCTGAGTTCGGTCTTGATCACTAATCTTCTCCAGCCACGTTTTGGCAACACCAAGGTTATCAAGCTCAAGAATCTGGGCTCCAACATCAAGTATCACCCGAGCTGGTGGCTGTAAGCCAATCACCATGTCGATCAGGGCCTCGGCATCAGATGTGGTGGCGCTGCGTCTTGCGGGAATTAGCTCGACGTGATTCTCCTCACGGAGTAGGTAGCTTAGAACCATAGCGTTGGTATGCTGCTGCTCCGGGAGGTCAATGTGAGTGACGGTGAGAGGAAGAAATGTGCGGGAGTCACAGGTTCCGCTGAAACCAGTTGTCGGATTCGTCTTCTCCTCCCCAATGTCCCACCCAGATGCCGACAGCTTGTGCGGAAACTCTTTGAGCTCCTTCGGGAAGACGATATAGGTCAGGTAGTAATCCACCAGGCCTTTCGCGAACCGTAGGCACGGGAAGATCTGCTTGATGCATTGATCCTTATCCTCCAGATTGATCCCCGACAGCTGGCAAAACGCTGTAGGTAAACAGTCGCTATCTGCTACCCAGACGCGGTACTCCATGTCGGCCTGATCCGAACGCACGAGATGCTCAAAGCTAAGGAATAGCTGTTGATCGTTCAGGCCACCGTAGTAGTAGCTGAGTGAGGTCAGCGTGATGATTACGTCGGGGTGGCTGAACTCAGACCGGGCCGTCGGGTTGTCCTTCGCTCTGTAAGGAACAGCAAGTCGAGTACTCGGCCGTCTAGTCGCATCCAGCCCGTAGTCTACCCTCCAACGCTTCTGGCAGAACACGAAGGCGAGAATATGACAGCCGATGAGGCCGCGAAGCAGAAGCAAGGTGCTCTTCGTCGACGCAGACCAGACGCTTGAGCCTTCGACGGCTTCGACAACGGCCGCGGAGGGATTCGGGCTCGAGATATATTTGTACACGGCTTCTTGAGTCGAGCTGGACTGGGTCGCCATCGGCAAACCAGTCGATCCCGCTTGGCTCAAATGGCGAGCCAGGCGATCCATCAAAGCCTCTTTTGCATCATCGCGAAGAATCCGAGTGCGAGGAAAGCAGCCGTTTCGTTTTCGCGAAACTTCCACAGATTTCGGATAGGCATTCTCGATGTCAGGCAGCATCTGTCTGACGACATCCAGAACATGGTGTATGCATACCCACCTCGATGGGCTGTGCTCGATGGGCTGTTGGGTTCCCATGGTGTAGACTAGCTCAAACTTCACGCTGAAGTTTTCATCGCTTTCGTCTACAATGTCCCGAGAACTGTCGTCCAAGAATGCCTTTGTTTGTAGCAACAACCGGCTGATCTCCGCCTTGCCGGAGATCGCGGTCTCGATCCCCATCAGTTGGAAAGACAGTATGTGTTCTGGCTGCACCAACATGATACCCCCGGAGTTCATGCAGTCGCGGCAGATTGCTTCGATGGCGATGGCCTCGGAAATCCCAACCTTCACGGCCCGAGAGAACGGCAGATGGAAGATACGTCTGTCGAGAAGACCGCCGAGCTTCGAATCCAGCATCTGCAACATCTGCTTGGACTGAGGCTTCGCAGCAATAACCCTCACGAGTCTTGACCCGTCAGCCAAAGCAGCTGCCGCGGCAGGCGCTATGACCGAGGATTTGCCTTCGCCCATGTTGAGCTGCATGACCGAGTTCTTCTCAGATGGCGGGCTTCGCATTTTTTTGCAGATCTCCTCCTGGATTTCCCGCACCATGATACCGCTCTCCACTTCCAAAAGTAGAGTGTCCGGGAAATCATGAGGACTCCAGTTGATGTGGCCTGGATTATTGATCTCAACGGCCAAGGCGGTCGGGTCGTCAAGGGCGGCCAACATGCGTTCCGCTCGTTGCAGCTGCGTTATTGCAACGCCGTAGTGAACAATAATTCTCCTCCACTGCTCCGGGGTCTTTTGAAGGTTGTTCTTGTTAAGCCTTCGCAATAGAAAGAGTGGCGAGAGTCTCGGCCGGCAGGAGATGTCGGGAACCGCCGCAAGCAGTTTTGCACCGTCGTCGTTGGTCTGAAACGCCGCATGCATCATGGCTAGATACGTTTTGGCAACAACCTTCTGGCACTTACCATAGAATGAAACGATCTCGTCGTTGACGTTGTCTGTGTACGAGCTGTTCCGGTTCTCTGTTGTCGCGAGATTCCGCAGAGACTGGCAGCTACCGTCCAGACTCTCAACGTAGCGCTTCTGGAAGCGAGCTTTAGCTGCAGCGTGCAGGCTCTGGATGAGACTCTCCAAGTCGTCAGACTGGGATGAATGTTGACTTGGCTGACGACGACCGGCCCTGACGAGCCAATTCTCGGGTTGAGGTGAAAAGTGAACTGGGCTTTTGAAAACGTCGTCATCTGTCAGGTAGCCCATCTTCCTCTCGAGGTTCCAAGCCGGAGTAGTTAATCTTGAGTTTGGTATCTCAGCTGCGGTACCCTTGAATTGGATTCTCGTCGATATTTGATGAAGGTACGCACTGAACGCTCGATTATCGAACCAAGTCTCAAAGAAACTCATGATCTGGTGCGAGATTGAATGCCACTTAATGTAATGGCGCCAGTCGATATGTGCGTTCGTCTTGGCGGTAACACCGCTTGGGTTGGGTAGGGGCCGAACGGATGGTTGGTTCGGTTTCTTGCAAGGCCACTGATTTTTCAATTCGGACAGAACATGCTTTTGAGAGACGTCTTGGCCCGAGTTGAAGCTCTCATCGCGGCGTCGCTCATAGTCGTCTTCTAGCTCTCCTAGTTCCATCGACAATCGTGCTTCTGGGGACTCCTCAAAAGAAATTAGCCCTGCCGCGAGGGATAGGCGGATTTTGTTCTCGTCAAACGAAGCGCCTTTGGAAAGTTCGAAAACCTTCGCTGCGGGGGGCAGAGCTTCACTCATTTCCTTGCGGTTTGTATGAAAAAGAGCCAGAGTCTGAACCACTGTCATGTCTGACGTCTTGGAGAAAGCAAGCGTTGCGAGCCATATCATGAGCCGAAATTTGTTGATACTGTTGCCAAATGAAAGGTTCTGATGCAGAAGTATCCAATTCTCTCCAACGAAGTTAGACCATCCCGACAAGTACTCGGCGTCGTACGTGATTGAACCAGGCTCAAAACGGCCATTCGGGCCAGTCACGCCTGACTGCTGCTCTAAGAAAGTCCAGAGGTGTGTTTCTACATTGTTTGTTAAATGGCGACCGATGGAGGTGTCTCCCGCAAAGATTGACCTCGCCATCGAAAATGCATCAACACCTTTGGAAGACATCTCGCAGTCTCTTGACTCATAAACTGCGTCGCGGCTGGTGGTATGGTGCTCCGCGCCGAAATTCGAGATCACGAAGGTGGATGATCGGATATGGTCTCGCTCCAACAAGGCTTCTGTGACATGGTCCAGCCGAGGCGGCTCGACGTAGAGCTCCCGGTGGAAGAATTTCGACCTTTCGGCCAAGCCGAAGAGGCTGCGTACTGAGTCGTAGAACAGGCCATGTTGAGCCAGGCAACCCAGTCGAGGGGACCAGTCCACGACCTGCATATCACGCATGTGTGCCGGATAATAAGCTCTGCCCGGTGTGAGCTTAGCCAGAAGATACAGAGTATCGACGTTTTGTCGAGAGAGTCGATCAAAAGACGCAATCGAGGCTGACCGCAATATCTGCAAGGCGGATTCGGTCCCGGTGTTGCTCGTCAGCGGGTCCGGAAGCCCGAAAGACGTCAAGGCGTGAAGGTATGCAAGGAATAGCTTGCTCTGTCGACTGCCATTGCCTACCAACCTGCCAAGTGTTTCATCCACTTCATAGGCTTGAACTCCCGTTGACCAGGCTTTGGAGATAGTTACCTCCACATGATCTTCTTTTTTACAGAAGGCAACTTCACCGTGGGGGACAAGAACCTTTCGCGTAGCAGGGAGTAGGTAATGCTTTTTACGGTCAAGTTTGAGCACCAATTTGTCCCGGAGACCAAACAAGGTGCCAATTGACTGGTTCTCGTCGATCGACATTCCTCGGTGTTGCTTAGAGGATATCAAGTCTTGACCAGACTTCAGAGTGAATTCCAGTCGGAGTCGAGGCAGACCAATCGTCAGAGACGATTCAGGCGTGTGGTGAACAATGTGGATGTGGAGCGGATCTTCTAGGCTGCGTAGAATGTTGGCTAATGATTCGGCAGTCTTGCTCTTGATGTTTACCAGGTTCGAGGCCCCTTTGCTTAAGACCCATTTCCCTGGCACAGAAGATTTTGTCATCCTCCAATGGGAGGTAGAGCGGTGCCAAGGCGAGCTGACGGGGCGAAACTCAAGGCTTTCGGCGTCGTGGTCGTACCAATGCACATAGTCCTCGACGAAGGCATGTGGAAATCTTTGGCGAAGCAACCTCTTCGGTATCAGATCGTATGACCTCCCGTTGCGAACTGCCTGAACCAAGAGATCAGGTTGCTCGAACTTTTGGTCCAGACCCAGGTGGACAACGTGCTCGGCGAATTGTCTCTTCGAAGAGAACTGAAGTCCAGGGACGGACGTGGGCATAATCTCGATCGATAGACGTCCGAAGAGTGTCGCATACGCCGAGTGTTGGACATATGATGCCGGCAAATGGTCGAGCGGGACGCCATTCACAAAAAGCTCGCCGGTGACGAGACAGAAATGCACTGAAATACGGCTCTCGATGTGGCCGGTGTAAGATGTAAGCCATGTGCGGTGCTTATCTGAGAGTACTCGCCAGTGGCCGCTGGACTGATAGCCCGACCATGAGGCCTGTATGGCTTGGTCCAAAGCGGAACTTTTCTGTCTGGCAATCCTCTCAGCCAAGACCGGGTATGAATGAACGCACATTCGTTGCCATCTGGCATGGAGATGCCTAAAGGGCTCATCGATCGTCATCAGGTGAGACTGAGAGACTTCCTGAATCGCGATACTGCACTTTAAAAAAGTGGAAGCCGCCTCGTCGTCGGATAGTAATCTTTCTCTGAAGACTAAATCGACGTTGAAGGTATCCGCGCAAATCAAAGCCACCTCCAACGCTCTCCTTTGTAGGGTAGCCTTCTCGGCGTCGTTCTCGCTCTCCTGGGCCTTGATTTTGAGCATCTCTACCCAGGCAAAGGTTGTCCGGCGAGCCTGGCGCATATAGAGGAAGCACTGGTCCTGGACTTCGGCTGAGGAAGTCAGAGCAAGTAGACGACATCCGATGGCAACAAAGATACTCATTGCGATCGAGCATTGCCAGTTCTCTTCGAACCTTGAGGTAGCTTCGTGGAGGCCTTCCACCAGTTTCTTGGCAAAGTTGGTGTCGTCGCAGATGAGGTGAGATTCCCTCAATGCCTTGTCATCTGAGGGGCCCGTCTGGTGAATGCACTGTAAAATAGTACATCGCGTTTCCATCTTCTTGAAGTCGACCGACGGCGAAACCAGCTGGAGAAGAATCGCTTTCCACTGGAGCCTGTATCCAATGGGTATGGAGCAGAGCGCCTTGTATTCTTCCAATGTGATGTGGTCTGGGCATTCAGATTGTGATGCGATGACCGAGTTGGGAGAAGGACCGCTGGGTCTTGCGGCTGGGCGGAACAAAAATTCCTGCAGTCTTTTGGACTGTTTCGGCATCTTGTAAGTGCATAACTGAGGTATGTTCTCCGTCGAATGAAATGCAGAGAAAAATTGACTCTGACATCTATTGTAATACTTGTACTGAAGAGCGTTGTCTAAACAGACATGCGCTTCTGTCGCGGTGGCGATGGACTTGGCCTTATAATGTGTGACGATGTGTGGTTTGACGTCGGATAGTAGATGAACTCTCTGTGAAGGAACAGTTCTCTTGAAGAATTCCCAAAGCTCTTGATTATCTTCCAGACTGTAGTTGGGCGATCGTGGCTCTGTTCCTCCCCTTTGATTGACATCTAAGACTTTGAAGAGCACAAACGTGCTGGCTTCTCGCCATTGACCGAAGGAGGGAGGGATCGAAAGCTCGAAGACGACTGATTTGGCGTCCAAACTTCGTGGTGGAAGCGGCCATTCATGTATTTGGATATCGAGACCTTTGGCTTCGGTGAGGCACCTGTGTTTCAGACAGTCTCGACTATGAACCTCGTAACGTCGTCTGGTTTTGCTGTTCCAGACACTCACATAATCGCACTGCCTCCAAGCCCACTGAGCCATTAGGTCGTCATATCGAGCTTTTTTGTCCCTAAGTTCCTGCCGCTTTGCCTCTCGATCCCTTCGCCCTTTAGACTCGATGTCGCCTAAAAGCCTTTGATGAGGGGCGGACTCGTTGAAGTATCGCACCGGGAAGCAGTCGACAGATCCGAAGTCCGAGAATATTCTTGGTGCAGGGAAGCGAGACTTTCGGGACCGGTTGTCGAGATACTGTTCGACCACTTGTAGTCGCTCCATTTGCCATTTCCACGGCAAAATCAAGTTGAGGAGAATGTCCCTCGGCAATCCTGGATCGTACTCATGCAACATGGGGTAAATGCACGTCGCTATCTTGTCGCAGGCGATCCAGAGCTCCAGTACGGTGAGCAACATAAGCGAAAGGGCCTCGGGGTCTGTTGCGTAAAACGGGCGTGCGGCAGAATGATACTTTTCGATCAAGTCCCTCAGTTGCGAACACGCATTGTCATCCTTCTGTTGCAGTCTGCGATTTGTCCAAGCTTGGAGGTTATCTCTGACCCAGGACTCAAAAACGGTCAAGTTAAGGTTTAGATGCTCCCGGTCAGAGGTCCATGGCAAGATCGGCAATGCTGTGTCTTCGTCCTTGGCCAATTCCCATGAAGGAACAAAGTCATTGACCGATTTGCTCCACACCCGAGCTGAGATCGAGCTGATGAAGTCGTCGAGCTCCGGAAGATGTGACATAACATCTTGGTCAAAGTTGAGGGACTTGAGTCGAGAAAGGAGAGGAGGAGATGCGTCATGTCTCTGAATAGCAGACCAGCGTGCCGCTAACACCTCGTTCGCCCGGCACATATTTTTGCGTACGTGCGTCAAGTATGTAGGTTGGAAACTGTCATCAAACTTACGTAGCCGTCGCGATATCTTGGCGTTCATGAGAATAAGGATCTCCGACGAAAGCTGCAACTCTAGGCCGTCTTTCAGAAGCTCCCCAAGAAGGAATATGATGAATCCTTTGTAAAGGTCTTCCGAGAAGCCCAGAAGTCGAGAGAGTCTACCGAAAGCCAGCTGCAGGGAAACTCGAATAAGGAGCCACGTTGGGGATCTGCGCCATGGCAAGAGAGTCCGGTTCCAGAGAACGTCCTCTCTTGTGTTTTTCCATGTTTTGTCCAGTTCGACGGGATTTCCCATGGCCAACAGGTATGCAGTCAAAAGCTCCGTGACGACTTTCGGGTGAGTCGTATCCCGAGTCTCTTCGTGTGACTGACCGCCCTTCTTCACTATCGGTTGTGTGTCAGGGGCGCATTGGCTGCTCATCCTGGACAAAACGGCGGCTAACGTGTCGTTGAATCCGTCTTGTTCAGCCTTTGTAAACTCGATGAGAGTAGCTGTGGCAGGGAAACATCTGCGCAGTCGTCCCGCAGTTGAAAACACGGCCTGATTCTTTGGTGAGAGTTCAAAAGTTTCAAATTGCAAGGCACCCTCAGCTCTACTGATCAAGACGCCAGCATTCTGGGCTCGTACATGAAGAGCGATCATTCCTCCTGTAGAGTTGGGTCGTCAGCAAATGCACTTCGTTGACTCGTAGCAATTCTCTTAGCCTTACCTGTAGAAGGCAGATCTCGCAAAGCACCTGCCAGCTCCGTTTCATTGATAATGACAGTGTCGCCCAGTGTCTGGTGGAAACGAAGCATAAGCTGCAGCATATCCAACATACGCCCGACCGCGACTGCTTGGACTCCAGCATTGTGTTCCTTGAACCGCTTCATAGCGTTGTAAAGAAAAGACAGGAGCCCTTCGTCATTTTCAGGGGTAAAGTCGTCGGACTGAGGAAGCTGAGGAGGAAGGAAGATGTGATGGAATAAGTACATGGCAGTTTCTTTACTCATTTTTGCAACACGATTGATACAAGTCGAATGTTGGGTGAGAGAATTCTTCAAATGTTGCAGTGCATGGGTTGCAGCGCAGTTTAGCTGAGGTATTGTGCGTGGGGTGGCCACCTATTAAGTAGGCGCAACTCATTAGAGGTCTTTTTGATGGTATTGATGCGATAAGTAAGCCCCCCTGGCATAACCTCAATATTAGGCATTGGCCATTACGTAGAGGAAACCGAAGTAATTTTTCACAGTGAAGCATACTCAGATTATGCTCTCAGCAAACACAGGCAGTCTGCGCAACCTCGCGGCAAGCCTAAGATAAGAAACAAGCAGAGACTTCGCTTGGGTTTTGAAGCATCCTACGATGGAACACGCACGAATCAGACCGTTGAGAACCGTACCCGAAAATAAGGTCCGTAAGACTATGAGGCGACCTCCTCTGAGTTCAGACAAGTAACGCGGTCCTCTCAGCCACATATCGTATCAGTGATTTGCTACGGCATTTGAGCGTGGTGACATATCACAACAGACTGAGGGCCTGCAGCATTTCAGCCAGTGAACGCATGTAGTTATAACCACATACTTTTCCTAGAAAGATAGCGACAAAACTTTCGTGATTGCAATGGACTTTTTCATTTCCGAGGTTGGCCTCCCGCGTTACAAATTCAATACAAAGTCTCGTCCTGCAGTACTCACATGTTATGACATCCTTTTTACATGTGAACACCAGTTGAAGTGAACTAAAAGCTTTGCCCATAAGGCGTTGTTAACACTTTAGCCCGACTTTAGTTCAGATAAGATGGTCTGATATCTTGTAGGCCTCCAACTCAGATTTGTTGCGACAGACGTGAAGCAAAACACCGACCAATCAGCTCAATCACCAATGACGACAACTGAGGCAGAGGAGTTGTATTTGGCCGAGAATGAAAACTTGTAGCTACTGTAGCAGCAAGAGATACATTATAATTTGCATATGTTTGCAGGGGTTAGCATACATCAGCTATGGCTTACCTTTTTTATCCTTTCTCGAAACCTTCAAAGCTTAACCGAGAACAGAAGCTTCGGTTTATGACACCCAAGCTTTTTGGGAGAGACTTGTATTCACCGCACATACGAATTGACATTGATTTCAGATGTTTGGTCACAAGACCATCATCTATCTCTTCATTACATACCCCAAAGATTCCTCACTTAACCTCCAGCTAGCTGAGTCTCAGTCCCGATCCATTCACCGAAGGTCAATAATTCAGGATGTTCCCTTCTCACAGTCGGAATATTAACGCCGAGTCCGTCCGTGATGAACGATTTATACATTTCACCAAACTCTGCGATGAACCAACGAAGAAACTTCACCGGGGAAATGGAATGTCTCCGGCATCTCATTTCCGACTTTGGTCTCAAATATCGCGTCTGCCTCTTCCATAGTCAGTTCGTTACCTGCCATCGGGACTTGTCTGCCAGAATGGCTTTCAGGATGGAGAAAGGCCTGTGCAGCGAAGCAGCCAACATCCTTGACAGCCACAAGCTGAAGAGGTCTGTTCTTCACTGCGACTTTCTATGAGGCTGCCATGATATCGAGGCCCGTTCCAGGCGTCGTGTTGTCCACATATTGCCCTTTGCTTTCTCCACGAGATGGTGCTCAATGCGATATTTACTTTGAAAGTGTCGAACCTCTGGGACGAAATTGTCGAAGGATGCATTGCCGCCGCGATCAATTGAAGAATAGACCAAGAACTTGACACTGTTTGCCAGAGCCGCATCTACTAGAGCCTTTCCTTGCCTTTCCTTGCCTTTCCTCCGACTCTGGAGAAGCTCCTTAGCCAATGGCCATCTACTTAGCACATTAGTTAGCATGTGGTTACGTGGTCATACGCCTCCTGACATTTCGTTTTGCGTCGAGTAGGGCTGTAAAGACGGCGCCTCCCTGTTTGCCTGTCGCACGCGTGACAAGGATGGACTTCCGAGTCGCTTGTCCTTCGGACATGTTGCGTGAATCGGTCTATTCTTTGCGATGAGATGACCAAGTCGACTGATAAGAGGATAATTTGCTTAGTGTATGAGTCAGGTAATGTGAATGGGCTGTGGTGAAGTTAGCAATAAGAACGTGAAAGAAGTAGGTAGAGTATTGTAGTTATATAGTTGGAAATCATGAAGTCGCAATTGTTCGTGCTACGCTTTTCGCGATAGGTTTCACAACAAACATGCCATTCCAAAGCATCCATTTACCTCAGATCTCTCCAAGTTGCAACTGATGGGTCATATGCGCCACCTTAAAACGTCAAAATCGTGTACACCTATAAACTAAAACTCAATGTAGCAGCTTTCCTCGAGTTTCTCCTGCTCAGCCAACGATGAGTCCTCTGGTGCCATGACCGATGGTCAGATATGCTGAGCAATTCACTGCTCTCCGTCTTTTCGGAAAGTTTGTTGGCTAGAAAAACGCAGCTAACTTTGCTTTGCATTTAATCGTGCATAGAAACGCCTTAGCTCTTTCGGTGCTGCGTTTTGGACCTTTGGTCATCCCAAACAACACCGCCTTTCCGAGCCCCCAGTGAGATCATACTAGCGATCCACACAACTCTCACGCTTCCCTCGGGGACTCTTTCCATACGAGCCGTAGCGCGGAGCCTATCTTCCAAACAGACGCGTCAACAGAAACGGACCCAACGCGTTTTGTGCCCATCCGCGACTCGTGGCCTTGGGCGCAAGGGTCTCTGCTGCAGACTTGATAGTTGCGAGGTCGGATAGATCGAGGACCAACGATTCGAGATGACCTTTGCTGGATGTCTTTGATGATTTGATCTGCTCGATTGCGGGTGTGATCTTCAAGGCCGATCGCGTGGCGATGTAGATGGTTGCCATTCGCGGCGTACAGGATTTTGCATAGCTTGAGGCCAATGCCCCAAACGCCGCCGGCGATACAGAAGATCTTTGGCTATTAGCTGGCTTGCGAAAGCCAACGACTGCAGGCCAAAAAAACATACTCTGCCGGTCTGATCTGGTAAATGTGTTTCCGTGAAAGTCGGTCTTGGGGTAAAGAGCTGCTCAAAGTTGCCAGCGGCCGCTGTTTAGGGCGATATGTTCGATCAGGTAATATTGACCGGATAGACGAGGGACTGAAAAGTATTAGTCGAGGTCAAATGCTGGGCTCACGCGCGCCAGGTAATCGCTCACAGATGCCGTGTATGCATAAGCTTATCGATCTCGCCCTACTTCTTGGACGCTCAGATCTTCGGTGTGCTCAAAAGCCGGTCTGGCGACGCGGCTGCCGATACAGCTTCCGCAAATGCACCGAATGCCGGCTCGGTGCCCCAGAGGAACGGGCTCCATTCATATTAACCGACCACATCAGAAGGGGTTTCTGTCGTCTTGAATTCGCCCGAACTCTCGGACGGAAATGCGTAAATTCCCAAGTGGCCATGCTACAAAGCTGGCCCTGAGTCGGAGTTACGGACAATCGCTTGCCAGAGCAAACCCGAAAATCGAATCCATCGCGCACTAGTTCCTCCGAGTATAGGGCTGCCTCCAAGCCCTAATATCTTAGTCAAGCCAAGACTAGAAGACACGAGATCCGCACGCTCATATTTGATTGTCTTCAGTCTTTTCGATCTATTAGTATGGCAGGAGGAGACTATGCGGACGGCCTGGGCAGGCCTTCATACACGACCACAGGCCTTCATACACGACCACAGACCTGAGATGGCGCAAGGAATGAGATGAACACAAATGAGTTTTCCAGCTAACGATATGCACAGGGAATCGTTTATATGTCCAAGAATGCTAACAAGGCCACCTCCAACGTAAGGCATGGCCCTCGCGATTAGCAGGTGTTCTGGCCGTTGCCAGTGAAGCTGCCGGACTGGTAAGCTCCGCTGGCATCATCGAGGCATTCGGCTGTCAGATTTGTCAGTCCGTCCCTCTGTCGTCTCAAGTCGGGTCGTCGCTCACCAACAGTGACGAGCTTGAGGTTGTTCTGCTTCGCCCAGTTGATCAACCACGGCGTCAAGGTCCGCACGGTGCTGGCGTAGGTCTCGTGCATGAGGGGAACGTGTCCGTTGCCGCCGGCGCCGGCCTGAGTGAACCTCTGCTCGCTCTGCGCAGCGGGGTTACCGTTCCAATCGCCGGAGTCGACGTCCTCGGTGATGACCTTGTATCCCAGGGTCTTCATCGTTGAGAGGACGGAGCCGCCGGTGGCGAGGTTGGGAGGGCGCATGTAGGCGGGCTTCTTGCCAATGATGTTGACCATGGCCTGCACACGCGTCAGTCTTGTGGCATGTTGGACTCGATGTCGATTACACCGTACCTGCTCGAGCTTCTGCATTTGGGTGGTGAGATTCCCCTGGCTCAGGCTGCCGAAGTTGGAAGGGTGCGTCCAGGTGTGCGAAGCGATCTGGTGGCCTGAGTCGAAAGCCTTCCTGACAGCAGTCCGCCGGCCGTAAATGCAGCCGTACAGGGTGCCTGTCATGAAGAAGGTGGCCTTGGCTCCGCCGTCGTTGAGAATGTCGACCAGCTGCGAGGTGTACTGGTAAGGGCCGTCGTCGTAGGCCAAGGCGAGGACGCCGGGCTTGGAGCACGTCTGGATCACGACGCCAGGGCTGGGCGCACGCTTCATCAGCTTAATCGGAGATTCGACCGGGACTGAGGCGGCGCTGGCCACCAGCAGGGCGGCTACGATGGTATCCACAAAGAGCATGTTTGGCGATTACGGATGCTGATACTGAAAAGCGGTTGAAATGAAAGATCGAGACGCCAGGTCTCGGAGAATAAACGGTATGAGAAACAGGAATGGATTGGCTCGAACCTCGTCTATATATCCTTGCTCGATGGGAATCCTTAAGGTAAACAGACTATAGTGTTCCCACTCGGACCAGTTCAATCTCGTCAATCCAGACAGCTAGAAGAGGCGGGAGAACTCTCTAATGGGGTTTCGGCGATAAACATGGTGACATGGGCGGCGCAAATTCCTATTCGGGATCTCGCCTCGCGGCAAGAGAAGTCCATGCTTTTTCCCAGGGGAAGAATGCTGCGGCAGCAGGCCGATAGTGACGCGCTTGAGAGGTTACAAAGATGGTCGGCTGGACTCGTATCGGGCTAGGTGTGGTCACATAGCAACCTCGGTGAGCCCGGAAATGAGAGCGAGAACGGCATTGATCGAACAGTCTCATCATTCAGGCTCTTTTCCAGGCCACCGTTGCTCAATCTGGAACGGAGCCAGGGTCCGTCGGGGCTCGATTGGAAGCGGCTGTTTGGTAACTGAAAGTCTGGGTTTCTCCGCACAGAAACCACGAAACCCCACACCCAAATGCCCGATGATGAAGCAGGGTTGAATGCCGACCGGGCGGCTGGATCGGCATGCCGGCAATAACTGGGCCACTGAGCAGACTACTGTCCCTACAGCGTCAGAAAGTTGAATGCAAGCATTATTATAAGGAGTTAGCGCCGGGCATTGCGAAGGTCCATCGCAGACTCTTCGATAATGTGAATTCTCATTTCACATGTCACGCACTCATCAATTGTTCAACTCACTCATTGGTTTTGAAATTTCATTCTCAGAATATGTTCATTTTGGTTCCCGATCAGTCTCTTCAACGCTGCCTTCATCTTAGCAGTCGACATCTAGAGAAGTGAGATACATTGATTCAGAACTTGGCAATCAGTTTGTTTCCCCCCGCAATCCTGTGACCAATCAACAGAATATCGAAATAGGACGGGACGCCTGATGGGCGCGCCCTTCGGATGACAAAGCTACTCTGAAACGAAACCTCGCCAATCACACATTTTCTTTGAATGACGCACATATAAACCAGTCGTTGGTATTGTCAACATCGGTTATATCTTCAGATTCCGACTTTCATCGCGCAAAATCTGAACATCTGGATAACATGAAGGTCGAATGCCAATGCGCCGCTGTGGAGTTCCAGACGCCGACGCCTGAACCCATAGACGTTTACTGCTGCCACTGCTCTCAATGCCGTAGGCAGTCGGCCTCGGCTTTCGGCACCTCTGCCATTTTCCCAGCCGATGGCTTCTTCCCGCTACCCGACGACCTCAAATCCAAACTGCAAATCTGGACGCGCCCGACCAAATCCGGTGGGCACATGGACTGCTACTTCTGCAGAACATGCGGGTGTCGCCTCTTCCACCGAGCGCGAAGAAGCGACGGGACCATGAAACCAACCATCAGCATAAAAGGGGGAATGATAGTCGGGCTGAAGCTTGACAAGGGGAAGCATATTTGGACGTCGAATGTGGAAGCACGGGATCGATCAATGGTGAAAACAGTGATGATGATGGGAAACTAAACTACTGGCCCAGTGGGCCGTGGAGGCTGAAGACTCCCAGAGCCGCCAGCTGGCAGACAACAGCCACTAGCTGGGAGGGCCTGGCTCCAACACCCCCTCTCAGACTCCACTAGCTGTGAGGCCGAATAACAGGCCATAATAATAATATAAACTATAGCTATAAAATAGCTTAAATAAGGCCTTAAAATAGCTTAAATTAATAATATAAATAATTACTAAATATATATAATTTTTAGGTATAACCTTTATATTTATAATTTAATTATAGGCCCTAGATTAATTTTTCTCTAGTTTTATATATATAGAAATCCCCTTCTTAGTTTAATCCCTCTACTATACTAAGTATTTATATAAAGTCTTAGTACTTTAGTAATAATAATAACTTTATTAATTTATTAATTAATATATTAAAGCCTTTAATTAGTTTTAAATTAATAGTTTAGTAAGTGTGGACCTCTTATATAATTTATTTATATTGGATATTAATATAATATATTTATACTTTATTTAGAGGGTTTATTATATTATTATACTTATTAGTATTATTAGTAAATAAAATAGTGGGAGTATTAATAGACTTATTTAGTAATTATATAAAATAATATTAAATTTATTTAAGTATAATTATAATTAGAGTTAAATTAATGAATTCTACTTTTATAGTACTAAGAGTAATAATAGATTACTTCTTTAACTTCTAGGTAATAGGGGCTCTAATAAGGAATATAATATATTCTCTAGTTAAGACTTATAATAATTTATTATTAGTAAAGGAGGTATTTATAGTAATATAGAGCCCTAATTTATTAATTATAAGTACTCTACTAAATATAATACTAAGGTAAATAATTCCCTTAAGGTACTAAAAGAGGTATTTAATAATATATAAATAGGCCTTAGAGGGGCCTAAATTAGCTTATAAGAGTTTACTAATTATATAAACTATATTAACTTTAGTACTAGTAATTAAGTAATTAAAGTCTTTAGTTTACTTAATATACTTCTACTTTTTATTTTAAGTATATTTATTCTTATTCTATTTAGTAGGGAAATTATTAAGTATAGGGAGTAAAGTTTTAATAGGGTTATAATTAAAATAATTAAATTATTAAAGGAAGGCTTTAGTATATTTAGCTTAATTAAGAAAGATTTTACTAGAGAATTTATTATAATTAATTTAAAATCCAAGGTAGGTTATTATTTCTCTAAAATTCTTAAGAGGGTAGACCTTCTAAAGTAATTATTATACTTTAATAATAATCTCCTTATTTAGAGTAGTAATAATATTATTATTAATATATATAAGGATATAGGCCTTAATCTTATAATTAATAAATAGGTAAACTTTACTATTAATAGGGGTAAAACTAAGATCTTCCATTTTGGATTTAATAAACTAAAACTACTAAATTAGGGCTTTATAGAGACTATAGAGAGCCTTATAAAGAAGTTAAACTTTACTATTATTAGTAGAGTAACTAGTAAGTTATCTAATATAGATCTTAACCCCCTCTAGAATTAATATAATTAGGAAGGTAATATTAAAGTTATAAATTTTATATTAGAGGTTTAATAAGGTAATAATAATAAAAAAGAGGTAGGTTATAATTAATAAGACTATAACTATATAAACCTCCTATAATAATTAATTACCCTATTTAAAGTTATTATAAATAATAAAGTAAGCTTTATATTTCATAATATTATTAAATTTATTAGTTTTAATATTATAAACTTATTTACCTAGGAGGATTTTAGTATTATAGGGTAAATTTATAACTTTATAAACTCCCTTATTAATAAATTATTATATTTTATAATTAAAGGCTAACTTTTACTCTTTTTACTAGGGAGAATTCTAGGCTTTTTTAAAGGACTTTAGAATAACTATCCTATTTAGGAGAGTTTTAAAAAGAGAAATAATATAAATATTACTTAAATAATATTAATAAGGAATAATTATAATAATATTAATAGAAAAGAAAGTCTTCTTTTTATACTTATATACTCTATAGGCCTCTCTATAATAACTAGGGGGCTTTTAAGCTATAGTTTAATAAGAATATCCACTAGTAGAGGGCTAAATTAGAGATTATTCTATTACTTCCTATATATTAATTATAGCTAAATTAGGGTTAATATAATTACTCTCTATATTCTTAATAGAGTCTATAAAAATATTATTAATTAGTAGATTAATAGTATTAATTAAGATTATAGTAGTTTTATTTAGAGGAGGAATTATAAAATTAATTAGTTATTTAGCCTTATTAATCTCATAAGAATATTATTATTCCTTAATATAAGTATATAAAATTTAAGATAATTAATATTATATAATAAGAGTAGACTTAATAAAGGCTATATTATAATTAATATTCTCCTTAATAAGGTTAGAATAGGGGGGGAGAATTATTTAATAAGCTCCTTTATAAAATTAAATATTACAGTAGTAAATAATCTCTCTTCTATTAGGGAAATAAACCTTATATATATAATTATAAAGAAATCTATATTTAATAAGATAACCCTTTATTATATAAGGCTCTATTTTAGTGGATCTTATAGGGTAATAAGGACTTTTCTTATAAATATAAGTAGTATATCCAAATATTTAGAGATACTTAATATAAGGGATCTCTTAATTAATAGTGAGGTTTAGTTCTTAAGTAAGAATTTTATATAAGCTAATGTAGCCCTTTAAAGCTATTAGTAGAAGGTTAAGGATCTAAATAGTTAAATCTATACTATAATTCCAAAGCTCCTCTAGAAGGGATATATTAATTAATTATATTCTAGTACCTTTAATAATAGTATAGCTAGTTCTCTTAATAGGGCTATTTATAAATAGGGTATAAATAATTATTATTTAGTAATAATTACCCTTAAAGTAAGGATTATTAAGGGCTTTAATAAGCTCTAGAGTATTATTAAATACCTAAACTTTCATATAAAGGCTAGTAAGGTTAAAGAATTCAGTATCCTACTTCTTCAATACTACGAGAATTATAGTATATTTATAGTCACAAAGAAAGATAACCTAATAATATCCACTATACTTATTTATAAGGTAAAGAATATAGTAGTAACTATTAAGGGAAATTAAAAGAACTCTAATAAAATTAAGGTGGATTTTATTACTAATATTAATAAGAGAGAGAGGAGAATTATAACTAATAATCTTAGTTAATTTACTTAAATAATATAATTCATAAAAAAAGTTATTAATCTCTATTTTAATAAAGTAAATACTTATTTATTTATAGGACTTAACTACCCTTAAGGGGTAAGTATAAATAAGTTAGTAATATATTAACTTAAGGGAAGGTTATTAATTTAACTAAAATGAGGAGAGGGTTATAGTAATCTCTTAAGGGAGACTATTACTCTTAGTAGTATTAATAACATAAACATTAAAGACCTAATTAACTTATACTAATTAATTATAAGAGGTTATATTAATAAGACTTACTATCTTCTAATTATATTTAATACTAGAGAATTAAAGAGATCCTAGGCTAAAGAGGTTAATAGGAGTATAAGAGTTAAACTTAATATCCTAAATAGTCTAATTATTAATAATACTAGGGTTAGAGGGATTCTAAGTCTAGAAGAAAATAATACTAACTCTAAGTAATTTAACTACTTTACTAGAGGCTAAAGTAGAGGGAATTAAATCATTCTTCTCTATATAACTAATAAAGTAATAAAAATTATTAAAGGTAGTAGTAGTACAGCCTAAATCAAGAATAATATTATCTCTCATAATAAAATTATTATTAACTATAGTGAGAATTACTTAATTTATTAATAATATAGTATTTTATATAATTATAAATATACTACTTTAGATAATAATAAGGGAAGCTTTAACTCTAATTAAATAATTATGAGGTTAATCCTATTTATACTTATTATTATAAATATATATATTAGCTTTTTTAATAAGAGTATTATAATTCTTATAATAATTAGGAATAAGGTTAGAATAAGCCTAGTAATACTTAGTAGTATTATATAGACCTTTATAGTAGTTATATTTCTTCCTCTCTTTACTACTTAATTTAGCTAATAATAATAATGATAATAATAGCTAGCTCTTAGAGGAGTTATTACTATAAATAAATATAAAGAATTACTTCTAGTCCTTATTCTAAGTAAGAGTATAAATAGTATTTATAATATTATTCTAAGTAGGTTTTTTAGAGCCCTTTAATATATAGTACTTATAGGTATTAGGAAGATAGTCCTTAAAGAAGTTAAGTAATAAGGCTATATAATAGCTATTAGGAAGGTTATTAAATAAGGTTTCAATTCACTTATAGAGGTAATAGTATTAATTTAGAGCCTTATAGAGGGTTTTATAATTATTAGTAAATATCTTACTAAACTTACTAATAATAATAATTAAGGTATTTTATAAAACTTATGGAATATACTTCTTAAGTACCTACTATAAAGTATATAAATTATTATTATTCTTTTAACTAGTATTAATTAATTAAAGTAAAATAGTATTATAAGTAGTAATAATATATAAGTAGGTCATATTATAGCTAAACTCCTACTCCTTAACTACTTTTATACTAATAGGTCTTAGGATATCTAAATTAATATACTTCTTAAGTCTCTATTCTCTTAAGCTTATTATTATTAATATATATTACTCCTACTAGTTGGATTTACCCTTAAGGTAAGGGATTTAGCTAGCTACTAATTTAAGCTTGGGAGCTATAATAAGAATAAGTATAGGTATAATAGGGATAGAGATAGAGGAGAGAAAGTAGAGGTAAAATAAATTATTAAATATTAATTAGTATTAATTAATTATAAGTAAAAAATTAGTAGCTAAGTAAAACTTATAAAGCTAATGTGAAGTAAAAAATCACATTAAAAATGTACTTTTATAAAGAGTAAATAATAGCTTCGACCTATGAAAAGATCACAATTTAGCCACTTTGACTATATTAAAAATAATAGAAAAAGGAAGGGTAAAATAACCTTAATTTAGGTATAAGATAACCTTAAAAAAGGCTAGGCTCATAACCTGTGGAAGTATAGGATTAATTAATGGTGAAAATAGTAATAATAATGGGAAACTAAATTACTGGCCTAGTGGGCCGTGGAGGCTAAAGACTCCCAGAGCCGCCAGTTGGCAGACAATAGCCACCAGCTGGGAGGGCCTGGCTCCAACATCGAACGCGGTTATCCTCGTACCGGAGGGAGCTGAGAAATGGCCCGAGTCGCCGCCGCCGACTTTTACACCTACTCAGCATGAGATGACCGAGGAATGATAGACAGGGCTGGTCTGTTGGCGTTGCATACATTGGTTCAACAGTCGGAGGCAAACTGAATGAAACAATGAGCGACGTCTATGTTCTCAAGACTTCTCAAGCCTTCTGCTCGAGGAATGCCCTCGGAATTAAGGCGCTTTGACAACACCTTCAGATATCATGCAGTTGTAGTTAAAAAGTCTGTGTACGCGGTGTTCAACATGGCACGAGAGAAATAAAGGGCTTGTGTACAGCGTATCAATTCCTCGCGATAGCTAGTGGATGCCCAATGCACTTTGTGCTGTCTGGCCCAACGCGTTCCACAAGTATTGAAGGTCGCCGTGGCATACGGAAGAGCGCAGTTGGGGCATACGCTTCATACCCTCAGGGCAGCAGTTGGCGGGCTTGAAGCCATCCTTCCAGTTCTGGGGGATTGCGACCTCGATCGTTCTGGATGGAAACGTAGTAGGCGCAAACCCACAGTACAACTACCAACAGAGGAGGTCGCGGGCCTCTTCAAAAGTATAAGCCTACCCGGTGTAAACTCCCTGTTCGCGTTCGCTCAACTTTTGTTTATCCCATTATATACTACGCCTTTATTCTTTCGATCCTGATATAGGCATGCAAGGATTCAGGCACTAATTACCATGCGGACTCGCGCAGCTGAAACGTCTTGTCAACTTGGCGGTACCGCCTTCCAGCGGGTGTACAGAAGCTATTGTGCAGCTTCGTTGACCAGGATGGGGTGGGCCAGGTTTCTAACACCCTCTAGGCTCCACGTTCATCTCCAATCGGGCAATTTATTGCTGGCGACGACAGCATTCAGTTTTCTGGGGCATCCCCACGATTCAGCATTTCTGAGGGTGAGATCGAAACCTCGTTCACCGTGCAGTATTCTGGAACAAGTTGCTCTACCTCTAGTGCGCGGATGAGCTCTTGACCCCACGTCCACGAAATATCCCAGCTTGACGAAGCCTCTACACGTATTGAGATAGGAATTAGCATTCTGAATTGCTGGGGTACAAGGTCGGCTCAGTCCTTGATCCCCAGGCGAAGCCCCGCCCTTCTCTAAATGCCAAATGGCACCTAGTGTCGTTCAGCTCCCAACTGTCTGGCTTGTGCCCGAGTCACCGATATGGAAAAGACCGAGGTTTGAGGCGATAAGACGATGTTCTTCATTATCACGGCCTCCCAGCTTCTTAATAGTGCCTGCGCTGGAGTTGGTCTCCGGGTCACCTCATTTGCCACTAAAAAGGACACAATTCCACACACATCCAAGTCAAAGACCCTTTTGGCCTAACCCTTTGGCCCAATCTTGAAGTCCAGCCTTGCAGTTCAACCTTGTAGTCCAGCCTTGTAGTCCAACCTTGTAGTTCAGCCCTGCAGTCCAATCTCGCAGTCCAACCTTGCAGTCCAAACCAGTCATCCCCATCAGGGTAACCTAACCGTCGAGGCGGACGCGGAAGAACGACGGAGCGTGTTCGAGAGTTCGGAACCTAAATTAAGTTTTTCCTTTTGTTAGCCCCACGCGAAAGGTCACGGGTTGACTAAGCAGGTGCGGTGGCAAGGAAAACCCCAGAGGGGAAAAAATAAGTACCCGACTCCTTCTCATCAGGTTCACTTCTCAGAAGGATGACAAGGGTTCAACACTGCGCAACGCGCGAAAAGCTGCAGCGCGCGCGCTTAGTAGATTAGCAGTATCTTCACTGAAGATCCGCTGAATCACTGAAGGAGTCCATACCTTTAGATGGGAAAAGCTCATCAGTGATGAGACATGACTGTTGACGTTGGGACTCAGCTTCAGCTGGAACCTGGCCATGAAACTTCAGTCCAAGATGTCGTCTGAGATGAGGTGCTGGCGTGAAGGTCTAGGTTGAAGAGCGAGATGGACTCGGCGTGGGAGAAGATCGATATGCTGCGAAGAAGACGACGACGATGATGACGACCAGCCGCTTATGGGCTCGATGGATGGATGGATGGATATTGCAGATGGAAGATGGAGATGGGGACGGGGGACGGAGGATGGAAGATGGAGGATGGAGAATGGAGTATGGAGGTTGATGTTGTTTATGTAGTCCTACAAATAATGCGTGCTTTCCGTTCATCAGTCTTCTGACCTTGGAC
Source organism: Colletotrichum agaves (assembly GCA_036785465.1). Lineage (NCBI taxonomy): Eukaryota > Fungi > Ascomycota > Sordariomycetes > Glomerellales > Glomerellaceae > Colletotrichum > Colletotrichum agaves. The sequence goes on along the minus strand of JAXISO010000112.1, from coordinate 82,597 downwards.
CTCAACTTCCTTGGAGAAATGCTCAAAACCAGGCATGTGCAACTGGAAACGGAAGGGAGGCATTCGCATGGAAGTTATGTGGTAAGAGCCCCTGATGCACCTTCTGAAATATGCCTCTCCTGCACGTTTTATTCCTCAAAAGTTCCCGTCGACTTATGACCGTGACCGCCCGACATTAGTATGCGGCTGTAGGATGGAAGTCACAGTTTGCCGGAGGCCTCTAGTTGCAACCGTTGTCACCCCGTGTATTCTCCTCACTGCCCCGCGAAACAACGGTCAAGGCCGGCTCAGCCCTGAGAGGCATCCCACCATCCATCGCTGGCCAAATCTTCATCAATGTCCAGTGTTATCAAATGCGTTGACTGAGTTGGCTTGTTTGGAAAAGTATCACCCCATCACAGCGTCAAGTAGTGTGGTGTCCTTATGGGTAGGATTAACATTAACATCAAAGCTGAAGCCGCGGATGCAACTTATCTGTTTTTGATCGATCTTGCGTCACTGCGTATTAAAGTAAACAATGGGCTCGGGCATTTCAACAATGAGACTCTAGCTGACCTTCCAATCTGAGAGAGATCTCGGTCATGAAGTCGTGTACGCTTAGCTCGGGGCTGTCGAAGTGCTTAGATCACGCCGACTTTGGGGACGTTGTGGAGAACTCCAAGAACAACTTGATGAAGAGCAAGATCGTCGTTATCTGCTACGACATTGAGCTCAGCACCGAAAAGCGCTCCTAACACCGTCACTGACACAGAGAGCGGGTATAGCCTCAGACGACGGCATTCAAGGTGCCGACCAAGTCAATTCTTTTGCAAGCAACTCAAAAACAAAACAACGTGGGGGTATCGCAATCCGCTCGCCGGCGGCAAATCAAACACCATGCCAAACACCCTCCTCTGAGAACCAGAGCAGTCCACCCGACCCAACCCAGAAGAAACTTCGCTGGAGCGACCATCATAAGCACCTCACGTCACGAATTAGCGCCCAAAACGCTCGGGTACTCCCGCTGAGCATGTGTCCTGGTTTCGTCCTCCGACGCGTCCGACTTCCAGCGCTCGGCGAACCTGACGTTGAGGGAGACGGAGGAAGAGAATCCGACGACTCCCGCGCCTGTTCAAGGTGCCATCCTCGTCAACGAGACACAGGTGAGCAGCGACGATTCTGGCGATGCCACTCTCCGAAGAAGCAGTCGAGGCACCGCAGTCGTCACAGGTGTACCGCTTTGAGCGCATTTCCCCGTTTCGTCCCCCGGCTCGCCCGACTCCTTGCACCTGGCTACTCCAGTCGAGCATATTTCCTCGTCTCGTCCTCCGACTCCTGGGGACGCTTTGAACTTGTTCGTTCTCCCAGCTCTTGTGGGGTGGTTGCTTGTAGTAATCGTTCTTGAAAAGAGGCGTATGGTTTGTAGGGAATTTCGGTGCACCGGACACTAAAATTCGAAGCCGCGCGCGGTGTCCAGTTTGGCAGAGAGAGTTTGTCGAGCGTTGCAGTGGGTATAAAAGCTGAGAAGATGGTAGTAGAGGAGTGGTTCCTGATGTGGCTAGCGAGAACATGGACCTGCCCGGCAAGTGGTTAGACAGTACAGGAAAGAAGAGACTGTTGGATTTGTAACACACCTGGAAGCCCTCTGGCGTGGGCGCATCACGGCGTAGACAGCGGCGTTGAGCCTGCGCTAAAGCGATGAGGAGGCCGGCCATGTGGGGCTCCCGAGAAGGGTCGGCGGGCGTGATCTGCGTAAGGCGAGCAGAGTAGAGACGGTAGGTAGGCTTGCTGGAGCGTCCGTTTGGAGGCCGGCGGGAGATGTGCTCCAGCGATGCCTCGCGGTCGCTGCGAATGTCGCTGCGGTCGACATAGAGGAATGCCGGGGAGATGGATGGTGTGGAGGCTGGTGATGCCGATGCCGATGCTGATGGTGGACAGCGAAAGAGCGTGCAAGTCATGGGAATTCTACGCTGCTCGAAGCGGAAGAAGACACGATCAGTCGACTTTTGGAAGGGGGCTGAAGTTGAGCTGAAGATTTCTTCGATGATGGAGGCCTTGGCTGGGATAAATGTTGCCTGAGAAAGTATCGCAGCCAACCTCTCTAGTCGGAAGGAAGGAGGCATTGCTTCAGCCGCCTTGGTTCCAGCACCTGGCGACTGGGGAGGGGGAGGCTGGGACATATTTGGGAGTTGGGCGCCATTCTGAATATCGGTAAATGTACACCCAAGAAGATCGAGGTGTCGGGTGGTCCAGTGCAGCGCCGGCACAAGGAGACGCTCTCTAGGATGGCGTTGAAGGATGGAGAAGACGTGCTGGAGGTGCTGGAGGGTGGCTTGGCGTGGCGCTGCTGCACTTGTGTTTGGTTCTTGAAGCTCAGAGTACCTTGGGCATGCCTGTTCAAGTTGGTTGAAGAGCTGTTATCGGAGTATATCTTATCTTTACCAAGGTAGAAGAGGGCATCGCCGCGTCGGCTGCGAGGGGAGGCACAGATTATTCAAGCCTGAGCGTCGTTAGTCTTCTTCTTCTTTCATCCCAGGTCTTTCTCTTTGCGTCCACTTCTTCTCTCTGTGAGGTGCGTCACAGTTGGGTATGGGACTGCGCTGTGTTCCTCTTTGCCACTTGTCGATACCAGTTTGAGAGCTTCACATCATTCTTCATTTGACTTAAATTAACTTCGGTTTGTTCGAAAAATGTCTCTCCATACATTATGAGTTCCGCAGAAGAGGTCTCAGAAGATACTTTCATTTAGTCCGAAGAATGGGATCTCGCTGTCTTGGTCGGAGCCGAACATTGAGACCCTTTTGCATCACAAACCAGCTGGTGAAGTTACGACTTAGCATACGTCAATCCCTCGTCCATCTTGGTGTACTCACTGGCATCTTTCCTCCAGGGACGCACTTGGGTCAGCTAGTTCCAGGTCGAAGTGCAAGAGCAGAGTCGGGATCAGCTACCAGCGAGTCAGCAGGCAAAGTTGCGCGACGGGGTCTGTCGACAAACCTTTGACATCTCCATCCAACTAATGTCTGTTTGAAGGTCAGTGCGGGGCGTCGGCATGGGAGATGACTGTCATGTCACGTACTGCGTCCCAAACACATGCGGGCTCCGGACCCAAAGGCAAAGAAGAAACGGTCTGAGTGGCACCGTCAGCACTTGACTTGAGGCAAGCACACGCCAAGAGGTTAGACTTGCGCATGTCTCCATTGTCTTCCTTGAGCCATCTTTCAGGCCTGAACGAGTGAGCATCTTGGCCATACACTTCGGTGCTCCGATGTACTACCCATGGGTTGACGCCCACAACAGACTAAAAGAGGTGGCAGGTCAGCTGGATGTCTCTCAACGCTCGGTCATTACCCAGATAGTCAGACTCACTCCGGCAGGCATGAAACGACCGTCAATTCGATATGCCCCCGTCGGGAAAACACGCGGCAGAGTCATGCCGACGGCAGGGTGTAACCTCAGGGCTTCGTACATCGCGGCTTGTAGGTATGGCATGTTCTCAGATTGCGCCACGGTAACCGGGTCACTGAGCTTTCCCTGCCTCCACAGCTCGTCAACCTCTTCGACGAGTTTGCGCTTGCTTTCGGGGTTTTTCAACATGTAGTAGATGATCGACCGTATCGAGATGGCCGTTGTGTCGCTCCCGGCAAAGATGTTTGACGTCGCCATAGACACGAGATCAGAGCTGTCAAACTGATCCGGATTTTCTTGATGCACTGCAAGAAGCTGACCGAGAATGTCCTGATGATCAGATCCGCGGTCCTGACGAGCGGTGACCTCTCTAGCCGCGAACTGGCGCAGGCTACCATGACGAGACGCAATCCCAAGCCAGTTTCCTATCACGGGTGATACGTAATCGTGTAGCCAGTATAGCCATGGTACCTGGCCTATCCAGGCTGCCGAGATGAGTGCGGTCTCTATCTGCTTAAAGGAGCCGTCATCGGAGCCGACCTCCATAAAACCAAAACGTTTCGAGAAAGTCACCTCCCCAATGACATCTTGAAAACATTAGCATGCCATGGGTATGTCGCATATGATATAAGGTGAAAAGAAGACAAAAAACAAAAGATCAGGCAGTCCATACCGAAAGCATAAAGCTGGACCCAATTGCCCATGTCGACAGTCTGTCCAATCATCTCGCCGAGCTTGTCAAGAAAAACATGAATGGCGCTGTCCACGTATGGCTCAAGTTCTTTCAGAGACGACATGGCGTAAGGCCTCGCGACAAGTCGACGTTGAGCTGAGTGAATCCCGTCGTCTCTTTCTGGGAACAGGTCAAACTTGCGCCGCCCTTGCCAAACGCTATACCAACTCGATTTTCGGAATTTCGACCCGGCACCTGCACATGTCAGTCTGGAATCCTCCGAGACATGCAACGATTGACTTGCCGTAGATTGACTTGATCGAAGCAAGATCTGATATGCTCCTGGGCGGTCGTCATTAACACCACCCTCACAGGTTAACGTTACAACACGCTTTGCGTACACTTCGCTGGGCGCGATGCGGACAATCTTCCCGTGGACTTCGTGAAGACGCATCATGAGCACATGAAGATCCCCCTTGTATGAATGCCAGGCAAGCCATGCACGAGATAGGCTTGCAGCGTACGGACCCGGGATTCCCGCAAAAGAGGATAGGCAACGTTGATAGATGATCCATGAGAGGAGGAGAAGAACCGGCGCAAGCTGGAAAGCCAACCGCAAAGCGTTTGGGCTCACTTTATCAGTCTCTTTGTCCATGGTCGAGACTGTGCAACACTCTAATTCGTCCTCGAAAGCATGAACGGGTGAAGCCAAGTCCGTGGACAGCACTCGAAATAAAGGAAAATGAGAGCAACTAAAATCGAATCCCGAGGCCCCGAGGTCCCAATCGGCCTGCTGGCACTGGCCAATTCATCAGGTATTTCCCGGGGGTTCCGGGGTTGTCCCCGTGGGGGAGCACTCGCTCAAAGATTTGCGGGGTAACAGGGACTGGTGCGATACGATGCGCGAGATTGACCCCGGCAAGTAGGTAAGGTCGGGAAACCTCGATGCGGCCCCACTAAGATCGGCCGGCCCCGCCCCCGCTGCACCAATGCAAGTCGGGAAACGATTCACTGGTCTCGTGGCGATGTTCGTCACAGGTGAACAGCATGAAAAGCCTGGTCTTGAAATATGAGTACCATGAATGTCTCTTATCAAGCACTTAGGTAGTAAATTTAGGTAGTAAGAGACCGTCTGCGAACACTCCTAGAGAACAGCTATTGCGTGAGCAGTAGATCTATTGGCCTGGAAACAAGTCCGAAGAAACATTTTCGGTGCCTGATTAGTGGACTGCAGCCTTTGAAAGGAATTACTCTGTAACGTGACATTACGCTGATACTACGAAAGTATGCAAAAGCTGAGGCTCGCGTCTGGAACAGTGAATCAGTTGACTGCTTTGGAAGGGGAAAAGAAAAGGCAGATAAGAAAGTTGGTCACGGCGGGCTCTCTTTGTTCCTAAGATCTTTGAAGATTCACTGTCACAAACAGGAGTATCGAGATGCCTGATTGACAGTCATACGATGCGTACATCTTGAGTTCTAGAGGCAACGCAGCAGACCTGAATCACTATCTCTGGAGACTTCACCTAGGCTGGAAAGTTGTCAGAAAACACCATATGACTTGTACGTGAATGGAGAACAATCTTAGTCCAACTGTGATTCAGAGGCTCTTAGAGTGCATCGAGACGTTGATTCAAATCTTATATAACGTCGCGGACTTTCGCAAGTAATTCCTTGATCTTTCGGTATACCACATTATCTGAAACACTCACATTCAACTTCTCGCTAGATTCAACCCTGCCATCATATTCCCCCTTGAGAGATTCTTTCTACGATGCAATACAACTTCCTTTATTTGCTGCCTCTGGCAGTCGCAGTCATCAAGGTGAGTTGAAACCTGCCATCACTGAACGGTATATCAGTCTAAGCCCCGCTAAACTTTCTAGGCTGCTACCATTCATCACGCGGTCTCCAAAGCCCCTATGGAGGGTTACAGCATGTTTGTGCCTCAGTGGGAGGTTGAGGCCTTTCCCGGAGGCGAAACCCTCATCCTGAGTGGCACCGTGGAAGAGGTCCTCGAGAAGCTCCGCGAAATCAACCCGACTTACGACAGCACTTTCCTCCAGGGATTCAACGCCACCTCCGAAGCCGAAGTTGGGGATTCCGAGTCGCTGGGCCCGCGTGCGGACTTCACCGGGGCCCCCGCCAACTGCGACTCCTGGGAGATGGCGCAACGTGACCGAGTCCTTCAAGGCATCCGATATCTCGAAAACGTGCCCGGAAAACCGCACAACTCCGCAGGCCCGGCCGAATGCGGCAGAGTGTGAGTTTCACTGGAGTACCTGATTGGTGTGCTCGGCTTACTAAATTCTCGGGACTGTTACAGGAGCTGCGGATACAACGCCGCAATCGTCTTCTGCAATGATGTGAGTCCATGGCTCTCGTTTCGTTTGTTTTCGGCCTTGTTTAAACTGACGATCCGTCACAGAATAAGGAGCCGAAGTCGCTCGATTCCTTCAAGGACATTGCTGACGGTGCGCGCGATGTGGACCTGAAGTGTCGTCGCTGGGATAGCACCAGACTGGCGGGCCAAGTTCATCACAAGGACAAGTGGAACGTCATTGTGCGATGGGAGAAGTGCTGATTCATCGCAACTTCAGCTGGGCAGTATGACCAGCTGCATGGTCGGAATTAGCAAGAGGAAACAGTAGTAGTTACGAGGATCAGTAAGTAAGTCGTGAGAATGGAAATTTAGTCATAATACATGATTCCTCAACTTCCGCGAGCATATTGTCGTTTGCCTCGCTAGACGTCTGGCAACGAATCAGCCTCTCCAAGCACCAAAAGCTCGGCGGCAACTAAGTAATCTTTCTAGCCTAATTTTAAACGATTCACGTTTGTTTGCATGTCTTCAGGAGAGCATACACTCAACTTCCACATTTGGCGAAATCTTCTTGAGTGTAGAATTGTACTAAGGCCGTTCCCTACACGCGTCTGCGCCCCCTGTTACGGGCTGCCAAATTGGTATAACCAGCTGTTATTATTATTTTCAAATTGTACTGCGAAATCCAAGGAGACAAGAGAGGAGGGCGGTTAGGCTTGCCTCGAGCCATATTGAATATCGCCATATGGCGTTTCCAATGATCAGACTGCCGAAGCAAAGCACCATCCACAGAAACTCAAGGGGCGCTGAGAACCCATAGCATGGTGGTTATCGGAGCTATGGGACATGATGGAGACGTTTTTGTCATGTCAGCCCGGTCGACCAGATTTGTTCCATGGCCTCTTTAAATTCGTCAATTCAGGCTTCCGTGACCATTTTTGTATTTTCTTGCGCAGTGCACTTAGGTTTGGTGCCAAATGTGAAGAGTCTCCCTACAGGCTGTATCAAGAAAACCTAGCGTCCGCTAGCAAAGTGTTGCCTCTGGATCCCGCAAAATTTCATTCTGTAGCAATAACAATAGGGTCTAGGCATTGAAATAGTTCAGTGTCACTATTTCCTTGTAAAGAGCTCTAAAATATTCAAAGAAGAGCTAGGTTTCAAGGAGTAATCCTCATGGACTTCGGCATACTCACGATGACACTAAGGGGGGTTGAGAACAAGATAGAGCTAGGGCGAACACGACTTGCCACCGATGCAGGATGCGACATCGTTGGCGGTGAATCCAGCACCGAGTCAACTATAGAGCTGGTCAAATCCGGGGCTACCGAGGAAAGCCGAGTAACCAAACGACCCGGGAGGCAAGCTTCTGAGACAGATGTTCGACTCGAAATTGTTCGACAATCCATTCGCCGACGAGGAGTCGGCCAGAGAGGAAAAGCTTCCGTCGTCTCGGAGGCGCGACACAGTGCCTATCTTTTACTCCCCTGGTCAACGAGAACAAACATCTCGCCTCTTCCCCCGTGCAGCACGGAAAGCCAAGGTGTACGCTCAAGGAAACCGACAACTCTGCCCTTTAAAATCGCGATTCGACCATCCCCAATACCCTGAACGATGCGGAGGTACGCTTCTCTTCGGCTTGTATCGCCGCGTCGATGCCTTGTTAGCCCTGACTTGGCTGAGATAATATAGTATTCTGGTAGCTTCGCGGAACAAAAGACCATTCCGACCATCGTGGACATCTCAATTTCAACCACCCGGCAGCCGTGCCTGACATTGCAGGATAGTCTGCAGCACTAACGGGAAGCGAGGGAAGCAGTCACGACGCGTTCAGCAATATTGTCTTTTGGTGACGAAAGGTGGGCACCTGGGGGCAATTTGCCCTTCGACGTGCCGAGATCAATGAAGGCTGTGGGGGGATCTTTCGAAGACCTGCCTTTCGACAGAAAAGATCCGTTGTTCAGGTTCGATTCAGGGGCTTCGGTATGAGACGAAAACCCCACAGTTCATGGACCTCGATATCGGATCTACGATGCCATGAGGGTAGTCTTCTGCCTTTCATTAATGAGTGTAGTACTACTCGTTACATCATCATACAATCATGTCTGCCGTCTTCCTTCTGTGAGGGTACTCGTGATGTTATCGAAACGCAACATCAGACCACGCATTCCAATGCTCGAAATTCAGAAAGTTCCATACAACGTTCGGATCCACCAGGTTGGTATCAAAATCGCCCGGGATCAGGTTGTCTCCCAGCTCAGTCTCGCCGCGATGGATGTTGTTGGCGTCCTCCGTGATGAAGAGCGGTGAGGTCTGCATGACCTGCGTCTCGTCTTGCAATTTGATCGGGGGCCCCGTCTCCGCCGCCATTTGCGCGGTCGTCCGATTCCCTGGGTTGCTGGCCCTCGTCGCCACGTGGAGCAGCTCCGTCACTATCTCGGCGCACCTCCGCGCCACCGCGAGCATCTTCATCGCCTTGAAGATCTCGATGCTCATCCCCAGGTTTTCGATGACTTCTTCGTTCGGGAACGGGGATATGTTCGAGATGAGGACGTGAAGAAGGACCATGCAGGCGTCGAGCAGGTACATGCAGTTATACCACCTTGTGCGCCTCGTCAGCATCGCGGCCCGTCTTCGCGCGAGGAAATAGTCGACCTACCATGTCCTGAAGTAAGGCCTGTGGAGGTAGCTCGTGTGCATGAACCTGATGGTCTCGGTTGCGGCCTTGACGCACGATGCCACGTGACGAGATAACGTCTTGCGGTCCGTTTCGGGTGTCTTGAGGATCAGAAACTGTCGATGAAGCAATATCCTGGCGTTCAGAAAGCCTGATGCAGTGTTAGCAAGGAACGCTCCGATGAAGTTTTCGAATGAGGCGCAGTACGAAGCTTGAGCACTGTCTTTTGCTTCATGGCAAACTCGCTGTCTTCCAACGACGAGGTGTCGAATCTCAATTCTGGCGGGAGCCCCGTCTTCCAATCATCAAGCTCTCGATCTAGATTGAGGGCCGTTTGCGACAGCCGTTGCAGGGACGTGTGGCTATTGTGCAGGCTCAAATTATCGGTCATCCACATAAGAATCTTGGCCAGGTCAACCATGGGATTGATAAGACACGACGAAGAGCTCACGAAGCCCTGATTGCGATTGTCAGCTGCTGAACCGTCTACGAAGCACTCCCTGAATTTCACTCACCGCGGTCTTCGGAAAGGGGACGGAGTAAGAGCTCGGGCCTCTCAGTCCGGATTGGCGACCAGCTGAGAAGCACATTTCGCTGGCTCATTAGCAGTTATTAGAGAAATCCAAGGACGAGTCTTCAGACTTACATCTCGTGAGAGTAAAGGGACCTTAGCCATGTCAGTGAGGTTATTTCTGGTGGAACAGTTGAAGGCTCTCAAGTGAAGGTCTTACCACCATAGTAAGCTTTCCTGGCTTGTCTCAGATCGAACGTTGGTTGGAATTCCCATCGCCAATGCAGTTCGGATGGCCATGCCGCTGTACATGTAGCAGCTATGAGGTTTGAGCGCGTTCTGGCAGAAAACGGACTGCGACAGTTAGCAGCGGGACTGGGGCAAAAGGTATCGCTGGTCGACGATGCTTACCATGAGGAACAGAGCCTGAGCTGTTTCCAGTGAACTCGATTCGCAGATATCCTCTAGGTATAACTTCGCCTTCTCGAAGTATCTCCTAGCCAATCGGATTGGTGGGTATGTAGTCTCGTTCTCCCCGGGCTGCTCGGTCCGGTCCAAGAATTGCAGGGTGTGATCTTCCATCAGCAAGGACGTCTCTCCTGCAGTAATAGACCCAATAGCCAGCACGGAGTTGAAAAGCGATAGAAATCTTGCCCCACGACGCTGTTGGGAGGGTTCTTCAAAGCCAAATTTCCTCTGCCAAACTTCTTCGTCGCATCGTTTTGCGAATGCAGACTGCTCAAGGATGGGATGGATGTTGTGAAGATTCTGGAAGTATAACCGCACGCATTCTCTCTCGATCTCGGTCGCGAAGACAGCGTCTGCCGCACTCAGGACCTTTCCGTTCCCGCACTGCACTGAGTCGCGTCTCGTGGCACTATTCGACGGCGTCCCCTTCCCTGGCGTGTGGCCGTGGCGATTTTCCGGTGACGTCGAGTAGTCTGAACTATGAAGGAGGTTGACGACAGATGTTTGGTTCAAGCTCTTCCCCGGCGAAGTCTTGGAGTCGGGGCCGGTCTGCGGTTGCTTTTGATTGCTCGTATTGTTGGCTCTGGAACGAAGCCGGGCAAGAAAGTAGAAGGTTCCTGTAGGACCGTAAAACTCGGCACCTTCTGTGTGGTCGTTGACCTTTCCAAGTCCGTCGACTTCCTGCTCCGATGAGATCGACGACCCCCGTTCCTGATCGGCGATCGGTTCCGGCATAAACGGGGTCGGGTTGGGATCGACTTTAATCGGTTCATCTAGGCTGACCGGCGATGGGTGAAGCTGCTCGGCAGACAACGGCCGGCTCGGTGGACGTTGCTGAATACGACCCGTCGGATCGAATACCCTCTTCCTGGCGCCATAATCAGACATACGGAATGTAGAACTAGGCCAGCTATTGTCAACATACGCTTCCTCTGGCTTGTCCTTATACGAGCAAGAGAACTCATGCCCTACATGATACGTTAGCATCGCATACCAGCAACTGATGCACGTATCTCCTGGTCGACTCACGGACACAATTCGAGCACGGCGAGCTCCCGTCGCACTATCCTCAAATAGTCAGCACTCTCAGTTTCGTTCTGCGCAGCTGGCCTTCATCAATGAGCACTAGCCTTAACCTTGCGTGCGCGACAAGTACCGCACGCCACCGGTGCACGAGGGCGACGTTTCCTCTTTAGAGTCCCAGGCTCCGAGTTATCCGAGGCGGCCGTCGGTAGAGTGGGGATTTCTGCCTCCATACTCAAAGACGATTTGTTGACATTAGAGTCGTATGTATATACGTACGGGTAGATCAAGGTCGACGTACGTCGATGTGAAGTGTGAACCATGGCAAGGGTAGAGGGGAAAAAATGTGGGTTCCCATCGAAGTCTGAAAAGCCGGAGAGGCGCACGCGGAGGCGACGGCGGAGCAGTCGGTCCATGGCTGCTGGGCTTCTCCAGTGCTATGACTTCAATCTTCAGAGTGAGGTCCCTGCAGGCTTACCGTCTTAGGACGGGGGTTAACTAAAAGGTGGTCTCAGAAGTTGCGTGTGAGACGTGTCTCTCGGGCAGAGTTCTAGCTTGGATCCAATGGCGTAACGAGCAAAGCCGCCGCTTTGACTTTGCGACCAAAAGAAGTCGACTAATCGGAAGCTCGGCTTCGGATGTCCATCTATCTCATCGACGAATGAGAGGCCGGAAGTCGGGAACCCAGCATCCCGGAATGATATCCTGATCTTCTAGATGTCGGCTATTCATCCCCGTTCTCTGCAGTTGAGATTCCGCCGGGGGAGCTGGAGTGTTCCTTTTGCCTCTACTTTTTTCTGGCGCGAGTCTCCCGTCGGTGAGAATGTATGTTGGTATCCTGATGCTGAACACTAAACGAATTTCCGAGGAGAAGAACCGCCAGGTCGATTCCTGAAACCAGTGCACAAAATGGGTAATGTTTCAGTTGATGTACCTGTTCTCGTGGTAGGCGGAGGGCCTACGGGTCTGTTCACTGCGTACATGCTCTCCAAGCACGGCGGTTAGTCGGCCTGATGTTTGCGGTAGCGCTGACGGGCTGCGATGAGCTAACTGGCCCTCAGTCAAATCACTACTTATCGAAAAGTATCCTCAGCGCCTTGATGCACCGAAGGCTCATGCTGTATGCCCTCGAACACTGGAGTTTTGTAGGCAATACGGCCTCGACACGAATGCCCTTCGAAGGCTCGGCAGTCCCCGCGATGATGCTTACTGGGTTAACTTTCTCACCAACCTTAGTGGTGAGAGGATCGGTTATTTGCCTTACGAGAGAATGGATGCCGAGGTTTTGGAAAGCACACCTCAGGTGAATGTTTTGAAGACCATTCAGTTACTAAAGTGCTGACGATACAACAACAGATGATTCATAACATCCCTCAGCCAGATTTCGAGAAGTTTATCGCAGATCGCCTAGCCTTTGAACCGAATGTTGAGCTTCTGAAAGGAATTGCGTTTGTGGCCTGTAAACAAGTAAGGTCCACACCACGAAGAACTTGTTGAATAGAGACACTGACAAAACCACAGCACGGAGATAAAGTCGTTACCACAGTAGAGGAGCATGTGTCCCGAGAACGATGGAACATCACGTCCAACTACGTAATTGGCTGTGACGGTGCCAAGAGTGCAGTCCGCAGGTCCCTCAATATTCAAACCGAGGGTGAAGATGGCTGTAAGTATTCCATCAATAACCCACTGCATTGCATTGTATTGCTCACTGAGGTATGGCAGATGAGACCATGATGACGATTCATTTCAACGCGGACCTCAGGCCTGTGGTAAAAGAGCGAGTCGGCATGCTGCACTGGATAGTTGATCCTGCATGTTCTGGTTTCATCATCGCGTATGATATTAGTCGAAACCAAGTTCTGATCAGCAACTTTGATGTGAGCCTTCTCAGCTTCTTCTATGTTACCCGAATGTTGACTGAAGATCTACAGTCGAGGAAACACCCAGCCGAGGCATGGAGCGAAGAGCTTGCCCGTGCGACAGTTTTGGCCGCAATAGGACAGGACATTCCGTTCAAAATACTCAGCTACAGGCCATGGGTTCTCAGCCGAAGAGTGGCCAAAGAGTACAGAAGAGGAAACACATTCTTGTGGGAGACATCTCTCTGCAAGTATGTCGCATTTTGCTAATGAGTGATCAGGCTCGGTGATGCGGCACACTCCTTCCCCCCAACAGGAGGACTAGGCCTGAACTCTGGTTTGGCCGACGCACACAACCTCGTTTACAAGATCGCTGCCGTGCTTCAAGGATGGGCCAAGCCCGCTATCCTTGATACATATGAGGCGGAAAGACAGCCAGTAGCCCTTGTAGCCTCGTCACAAAGCGTCAAGAATGGAAAGACGATATTCTCTTTTCTCAAGGCTGTTGGGACTACGGATATCGATGATCTCGAAGAAGCTCGGCGACACATGTGCAAAACGATCCGCGATCCAGCAAAACAAGATCTGATTGCAGAAAATGTGGAGGGTCAGCGAGAGCACTTTGATAACGTAATTCTGATATCCGCGTGTGAACTGATGATATCCGAGCCGCAAGGCTGACTTCAAAACTAGCTTGAGATACACATCGGTTACGTTTACGGCGAAAAAGAACCACCAGCGAACGCTTCTCTCTACACGCCGAAATTCAAAGTCGGGGCCCGGTTACCTCATGCATGGATCAGGATACTCAAGCCAAATGAAAACCTACCACAACAACCAATTGACACGTCGTACGTCAAGGAGCTCTCCGAGGACCAGGTAGCAGCCCGTCAATATTCTAGTCTCGACTTGGCAGTCTCAGGCGGCTTTAGCCTCATTGTGGGTTGCCGAGACTTGTGGACACAGCGCATACAAAACTCCGAAGGCGCGTTGAAGCGCAAGATTGGGCGTCGTCTGTATTCCTGGGCTGAAGGGACTGATTTCGAATTCTCCAACGACTGCCATCGCGAGCTGTTCCACGCACAAGGCCGACTGGCGCAAGGATGTGCGCTGCTGGTGAGGCCGGACCAACATCTGCTTGGTTGTCTGGGCCCAGATGCCTCGGCGCGTGATATTATATCCCTCGTCATGGGCCACTTGGGTTTTGAGAAATAGAATCCAATAGACAAGTCTCTGAGAACGAACGTTCCTTCATTCCCTTGCGTGAATCAATTTTTCTTTGGCAGCTTATCTGCCTCGACCTCTCCTTCAACCAACGATCCCTTTTTGCTTCAACCAAGCTTCACACAGCCGAGGCCACGCCGAAGCCGGCAACCCTCTGGTATCCAGCGCAAACCCGTGCGGCGCATCTGCGAAAACATCCAACTCCACAGGTCCATCCGCCTCTTGCATGCCCTGCACAAGACGATACGCGTTGGCGACCGGCACAACCGGATCGCTTGCAGAGTACACGACAAAACTCGGTGGCGCCGGCCGGCGGAGCTGCTGATCCGGGATCACGACTTCGCACAGCTCTTATTTCTCGGGCGGCTAGAGGGGAGCTTTGTCCCGCAATCTTGACACCTTTTTAATGAATGGATGTATCGTTAATGGTTGGCGGGAAGAAATGGAACTTGTGGTTCAATCGTGGCGCAATGCACACTCATCACGATCAGAGGGTTATGAGGCAGTCGCCGATATTACAGAGAATCTTCGACTATAGCCTTACCCCGCCAGCGAATTGATGGAGCAGTATTTCGAGAGCAGAGGTCTAGCACACAGTTAGTCTTTTTGCAGCCACAAAGTCAGACCCGCTAATGCTACCGCTGGTATGCCTATTCATGTGAAGGATAATTTGAATCTTCTGCGCTTATGTTTCTTCCGTAAATAATCTCAATTCTAGGTTAAGCATTTCTAGGTTAAGATTAGAAGATTCCAAAGATAGACTTAGAATTGTTTTAGAGTTGTCCAAGTTACAAGCCATCCAATCCAATGGCTTAGACGAGGGTGGAAACTGAAGATAAGATTCCATAAATTCCCCCAAAAAGTCTTTAGTTCAGCTTAGCAAAAGATAACCAACTTATCATCTCAAGGGCCACATATAATATCAGGAAGCATGGAATCAGAAAGCAAGCCTGGATAATTCATCTCTGCTCTGTTGTCCGGAAAGGCCGCGCCTGTGCCGAAATCATATTCTGGATCCATTGCCTTGAGGCTTACGTTTCTTCCTTTTCTCTTCTGGCGCGGCGACTTGACTTGGATATGGTGTCTGTCTATCAAATGACAATCCAAAGCCTCCTCATCAGGCAGAGTCTTGGAGCACAGGGAATAAAATGCGGGATAGTTCTTGTGTAGCTCATCCACTTTGATGTGTCAAACTACCTTAGGTCGGCGTCTTGCGTCCAGGAGCGGAGTCAATCGGCAGAGTCCTTTTGTTTAGCCGCAACGCAGCAAGGACAGTGTGCCGGACAAACGAGTGTCCGGCGTAGCACAAGTGACCTACACACCATCGGAAGCAATTTCAGATGCGAGAGGCAATGTTGACTCCACTGTTCTCCCTTCCCAAACCATTCAGAACAGTTATAGCAGAGCTTAAGACTGCTTTACAAGACCTCTTGGTTAGATGCCACCTGCTCCTTGCTGCATTGGTACGCATGCTTACTCCGTCCCCTCGGCAGGCTACAACAGTGTCAGTCTAACTCTATACTTGTGAAGAGCAGAGGTATTGTGATGTATTGATCTGGGCTGCCTATGGGCGAATCTGGTGGTTGTTGTGTGTATGGATGGATGAGGGAAGAAGTGGAAGGAAGGGAAGGTGCTGAAGGTGGTGAAGTAGGCCCAGCCTGCCCACGTGACGTAATAATACTTCAGGGGGTGAAACCATACATGCAGAGAGGATGTCCAAGCAAACCTTTTTTTCGCGGCAACTCATTCAAGTAGGGGTGAAATGAAGCCAGCGCGCCCGCTTGACGGGCTAACGTGGACGGAATCGGGCATGGTCGCCGGCCCAAAGGGCCCAAGTGAAGCAGCTTGGCTTCGTCGCGTGAGCGACAACCTGAAGCAGCCTCGTTAAGCCTTCAAACGACACGTGCCAAAGTCGCACGACCCCATAGATCCCTCCGCAGATGGAGAGGACAGACGACGAGTCGATGCTTCGACTCGAAACTCACATGCAGATGGATGTATATGAATGAAATATAATCATAGTTATCAACCATTCAATCACTACTTGTTCCCAGGGCGACGTCTGAGTCTTTGTTTGGGTATTTACCTCGTGGTTCGTCAGTCGGTGGCAGTGTTGTTGTTGTTGTTGTTGTATTATACAACGCCCTTGTTCACCTCTAAGAGGCATAAGGCATCTACACCGGCAGGCTACTAAAGATACGCATCTACGTATAATAATAAAAAGCAAATACATATTCCAATAAACACAGTTTGGACACATATGCGGCCGAAAGGCCTCGTAACGCGTCCCCTATGTACAGTGTGAAAAAGTGAAATACAAAAACAGTATACGCGCAGAGAGGGGTAGAAATGTCAATGGCAATGATAGTCGATATCCCTTATACGAGCAGGTACCGCTCAAGAGATGTGTGGCGTTGTGTTGTGGTAGACATAGGAGAGGAGAGAAAAGAGTGTTGGAGGTAAGTATGCATGGAGGTCGGTGGCAGTGAGGCTATACAGGACATTCACAGATGCCTGTAGCCAATAGTTTCGATAGAACTGGGAAAAGACGTATGGGACATCAGAACCGCGACACTCGGATTGAAAACGTTTCTCTAAACATCGCTGTGAAGAAGCATGTAGAGGGAGACAAGGAGCCACTAAACTGGTGTGATCTTGCGCCGTTAGAGTCCCTTCAGCCAGGATCTAAAGCCTCGCTCGGTCAGTAAGACAACTAAGGTACTTTAGTGGCCCTGTCAGTGTAGACTCCATATCACACCTCACCTTATAATCCTGGTCGCTTTCGTCTCCCGCGATGTTGTCTCTCCCCTCGTCTGTCGTCCACCCGGACCTTTGTCGCATACTCACAATCGCCCATATACTTGTTCCGCTCGTTCTTCGCTTCACCGGGTAGCCACAAAAAAGGCCCCTTCGAGGGGGCGCCCGTCCCAGAGAGGGCGGGCGGGATCCGCCCCGAAAAGAGTCGGCCATGTCATGGCTACGGGTTTCGAATGTTTCGGATGGTAAGGTCATGTTGCGGAGTTTCGTACTACTTTCGAGAGAACTTGTGTTTTTGTGGTTTGTGACGAGGAACTCCGTGGGTTCGATGGTTTATGCCATCTTCGGTTTCCATTCCACCGAAGAACCGAGTTCTCACAGAGTCGCTCGTTGTCAGAACTATGCTGGAGAAAAGTGACATCTCCATTCGGCTTGAGGAGAAGTCCTGCATAAATCAAGATTGTTCCACGATTTTCGGCAAGTCTGCTGGCACGTCCGATCTCATAGCATTGGGAGTCGGAGGTTGGGGCGTGGGCGTGGGCGAGGGCAGGGTATCTGACTTCGCGGATCTTGGGTGGTTGTCGATTCAGCTTCACAATAAAAGGAAACACAGGGAAAGAATTGCGTTGGGCTTCGTTGTACGTGTAAATATGAACCGATTTGATATGTACAAGAACATAACATCTACATCAGCAAGTTACACAGATTGGCCTTGCTCACAGCCCAGGGTTGACCCGACTATTTCTTCATTGCCAACGGCCCGTCACGTCTAAGGATTGAGAGTGTAAGTGACGTTGTTGCCAGGTACTCGAGGGTAGAACTCGAAAGTGAAAACCGTTGGCTTGCCACTGCTGATGACAGCCTGGACGGTAGCCTGCGGCAGCACGATCTTTGCACCATCATATTGCCACTGGCCACTGAAGGTCTGTATTACCCACCAAGTCAGCACATTGAAAGCGAACGGTCTCCTGAAGGCCTCTCCCATGTCAAAGGATGACTTACGATACGAGCCTGCTGAAGCGGGCCTAGACCACTGGTCCAGTCATCAAACAAGTAAACACCATCGCTCCTCAAAGCCTTCACGGCAGCGAGCATTTTCAATCCCTGATACTCAATCGGAATGTTCAGATCAGCTCCGGCAACGGCCTTGCTACTGGTAGCAGAAAGCTTCGGGACATCCCATTGAACAACCTCGACCTGCGCCGTCGAACCTGCAGAGAACTCCAGCGTCAAGTTTGCCTTGCTTCCAGGAGCTGCGGTGGCGGACAGCCACTGGCCCAAAAAGCTTGCCTTCAATGTGATTGCCGAAGCCGTGACACTGTAGTCCGTGTCAACGGATAGCGCACTGTCAGTATTGGTCTTGATGCTCTTGAGAGTGTTCCCATTGAAAATCCAAGGCAATGTCGTATCCTCGGGAGTCTCCCCGACCTTGTTCCACACAAAGGCAGAAGATGACTGCGAGGCTAACCCTCCGTCAACGGTGCTTTCCGGTAAGGAGTTTTGGATTCCCTTGACTGCGCTCACTAGAATGCCGAGGGAAGTCGGGTCACGCCAGGTATGGGCGTTGCGATCGAGGTGGTCCAGCCCGTTGTCCCAGATGATGATCGCCGTGTTGAGCTCGGTTGCAGTGCGAACAAGGTGATCAGTCCACTTCCATCGTGCCGCGGCCTCGGTATTCAGTGGGCTGGCATCAAACTCTCCGATGATAAGTGGCACGTCGGTGAAGTTACCCCTGACGACGCTTAAGTCGGTTTTCATAGACGCTTTGTCTGCATCGCTGCCCCATATCGTCTTGCCCCAGGCGGAGAAAACGAAGTCGTACTAGTTCAAAGGCATTAGTATGTAGAAGGTGGAATAGGTTATGAGAAGAAAGTTTCACCGGACTGTAATAGTGGTATTGTAGTGCCCAGGGGTTCTGGATCGATGAAGGTGCCTTGAAATATTGGATAGTCTTGTAGCCGTCCATGCTGCCGGAAACTAAGTTCACCACTCTTCTCGTGTTGAATCCGCCACTGTCAGCCAAGGCCTTCAGGAATAGGTCGTTGAGGGTGTTAATATGAGCACCGTGTTCCGCAGTAGTGGCAGGGGGTTCGTTGATAGGTTCGAGGGAGACAAGATTTGACTTGCAGGCCAGTTTCTGGCCTATCTGGAGCCACACTGCGTAGAACTTGTCGTTCAGGGCCTTCTTAGCGTCATCGGTCGTGGCTTTGGTCACATCGGCCCAGTTCCAGGAGTCGTGGTGGACGTTCGTTAGGACGTAGAGGCCACGGGCGGTAGCCATGTCGACAACATCCGACACGCGCTGGAGCCAGGCAGGGTCGACGGTGTAATTTGGCGCTCCGCTTGTGAAGTGGTCGCTGTATGTGACTGTAATCTTTTATCAATCTATGCCTCTTTCCGTCACCTTCGAAGAAAGGCTCTCTCTGACCTGGGATACGGACGCTCTTGAAACCGGCGGCCTTGACGTCGTCAAATGTCTCCTCCTTTACTGGCGGGTTATTCCAAGACCCTTCGTTAGGAACTGCGTCCAGGGTGTTTCCAAGGTTCCAACCCGGGTTCATGGCCTTGACGTAGTCGACAGCCGAGATATCCTCGAAGCTGCCGGAGCATGCTGTCGGAGCGGCGGTGGCAGACGAAGATCTGGCGGAAGATGTCAATACCCGAGAAGATGATGTGGTTACAGCTGGCTTTGAAGTTGTGCTTGGTTTGGAAGTTGTGCGGAATGTGGTCAGAGATGCTGATCCTTCGAGACACTGGGAGTACCCTAGGTTTCTATGAGCGATAGTGTGTAACGGAGGGGGGCGAAGCACTTACATTCATTCTGCTTCTGGCATGTCCAACCCGACACGCAAGTTGTTGGGCCTGTCCAGCCATCTCCGCCGCATTGGCCGTATGGCGTTTGCTGCGCGGAGGCTTTGTGGATCACGGCTGAGAGCACAGCGACACCAGCAATCGGCTTCATGACGGAGAGCGTAGCAATGACTGTGGCGATGCAGAATTGAACGACGACAACTCACGGGATTCCCAGGGGATAGGTCTGTTTTATAGGAAAAAGCACTCGCTTTTTCATGAAAATGCCCATTTCGGACGCGGCTGTGGTCATGAGCAACAGAGGGCAACTCACAAGGCGAGACTAGCTGCCAGCGCGCGCATCACAGCGCTGGGTGGAGAATCGCGAGAAAACATGGCTGAAGAGCGTATCGAGACCGAAAAGAGCGGAGTGTACTGTTACTGGCAAAAAAAAGGAGGTACGAGTACGAGTTGCACTAGAGCCAAAATGCGACGTCGACTTTCCATAAAACGGGAAGACCATCCCCTTTTGAGGACGGAGGGTGAACAGAATGTTCGTAAATACCCAGATAGGAAGACACCACAACAGACGAACGCTGTACATCACGTAAATTGTGGCAGACCGTCCTATCCGAAAGAGGCAATTTTGAACTGTCCCTCCGTGACGACCCCGCAATCGGTTTAGTAGGACGACTTGACGGGCCGATGGGCGAGGTCGTACTATGGTCAAGATGATGGGAGTTATCCGCTGGAAACGAAATGTAAGAGTTGAGTAACATGTCGACCCATGAACGTGGTCGGATGTTGTGAGAGGACGGGAAATTTTCAGGGATTTGAGCTAATAGCTTTTTTCAAACTGGGTAACCCAGCCCTTCGATGAACTCCGGTCCCATTTCGTAATTAGGCGAGATGAAAGGTGTTTAACTCGCTCCTTTTGAATCATGCCTTCGGTCTGGCTATCAAGATCAGACGAAAACGACGACGGCTTCGTTTCCCCTATATGCCAAGCCGGGCTTGATGGCCCCGAACAAGCCGTCAGTGTCGCATTCTGCCCAGCACAGCGTTGGTGCCAGAGAGTCCGAGTCCTCCAATGAACCAGCCTCTTCTGATATAGCCGAAGTACAACCAATCAATTCCTGAACACCCATAGCCACCCGATTCAGTAGATGCTACTGCATCTTGAATATCAAAGGCTGACTGCCCTTAGCGTTATGTCCAGGCCGCAGTCCTGGGAACTCCACAATCATGTGTTCGTTGCGCTCGAGTCCATGCAACACTGCATTTTTCCAGATGTTTCGGTAACAATATGGTGAATTCGTCGTGGGTCTCCGGATTATTTGGTGCCCGCCTCGTGTGAGATTGTGTCGCTAGCTGAAGAGTATCTTCTACCCGTCGGATGCAAAATGATACATCTGTCGTCAGCGCTGAAACTCGGCCGTTCGTGTTCATCGCGTAGTGTAATCGTTCAGTCATGAATCGGGGTATCATCGCTTCGGCGGTCCTGGTGGCGGCGGGTCTGTTGGGGCACCTCGAATCTGGTTCTTGATCTCCTGAAGGAAGTGATGCGCAAAGCCTTTCCCCTCAGGATCAGCTGCAATCTCCGTCAGTATCACATTTCTGTACGGTTCCCCTTTGCCGTCAGTGGTCATGGATATACCTGATGCTTCGCCTTGTCGCAAGGGCTCGTGGGGCATCGGACCATTTTGCTTCTCGTCGACAAATCGTTGGATGCGGCCAACGCCGCGATGGAATCCGGGGCTCCGGAGAATCTGTGGGAGGATGTGTCAGCGTGGGATCACGATACAGTACAGCTGACAACGCTCGCAGCTCTCGCAGCGGGGATGAAGGGGTCGCAAACCTGTCGGATAATGACATCTTCAAAAGCGACGAGAGCGCGAAGAAGCAAATTTAATGGCGGTGCCATGTTTCTAGGAACAGCTTCTTTCGCTACAGAAGTAGAAGCACTGACGACCTCAGCTGGTTTGATCTCCAAATAAGGAATTGCTGGTAATCGCGTTGGTGGCGACGGTGCGGTGCCGCCCCACTCCGCTTTGTCATCAACGAATCATCACTCGGAGTTCGTTCACCCAGTTGGACAGGGTAAACTCATGACACCGGTAGAATTTGAGAAAAGATGCCGGATATATTTCGATACCGCAAACAGTCAGAACAAAAAGAGGGGTTTTCCTCTACTATACTGGTTGACTTCAGTTTTCCCATCCAGCCAGCGTACCTGTATCAGCCGATATTGTGGGTGCCTTTGTGGTCTAATGCCCCCATACAGCCTATTTTATAAAGATGCACCCACGCGACACATCCAGGCCGTTGATTAGAGTCGCAGACCTGCTTTGAGCTTCCCTCAAACCATGCGCATCAGCGTGGCGTACGAACGCGTTCTACTGTCGACGGCGTAGGGAATAAGAGCCAGGCTCTCCCTCATGACCCACCCAATGGCAGGGATGCATTCGGTGTTGATAACGGCTTTTGCTGAATGCTGCGGTATCAGTGAGTTCCCAACGTTCGGCAGGAGGTGTTTGATACTATGCTCGAGGGCATTACTTAATTTTTGGATTTCAAGTGTTGAAGTGGTCCCATTCGCTCCAATTTAGAGGCATTCTGATGTCTAGGTTTGCTTCCAACGCGTTGTCTACCGCCGAAAGATTGAAGTTCGGATCAAAATGGCCGAACACGTCCAAGTGCGGCATTGCATCGACCACCGAAAAGTCGATCGTATCTAAGTTAGGAAACTCAGAAGATGTGGGTGCTGGTGGTGTTTGAGGGACAGCGTCTTGTGTCGTCGTTGTCGCAGAGGTCGATTCCTCAACCCTACCGTTAACAGGCAGGTCTATGTGGGAGGATTGCGGGACTGCAACTCCTTGTGCGAGTGACGTGGCTGCTCGCTCCATCTCTCTGAGAATTCGTTCTCCTAAGCCGGCCACCACCTTGGCACTCCAAAAAACGTCACCGAAGCGCTTCATAAGCTCAGTATTGGACTTGAAAGCACTCCGAGCCCGGGCACGGAACATGGGTAGGGCGCTGTGACGCATCTTGCGGTACTCGACACTTAGGGCAAGAGAGAGGGCGTAGGGAACGAGAGGAACAGGACTCAAGTGATCTCTGCGAATAGCTGAGGAGATGCGCTCAGCGGCGAGAGATCGACGAGCATTGGCGGAAGCTGGCGGGATCGTCTGGGCATAGTTCGACGGTGGGCCGGGTCTCGGAAGGCGGCAGGAAAGAATGATAACAGCATGGTAAAATACTTCGATGGTCGCTGAGAAAAGTCAGTACGGCAAGATGTTTCGTTTTTAGGACTCTTTGACATACCGAGCAAAGGAGTAGAGACGTGGAGAGCCCCAGCATCGAGAATCATCGGCTCTAGCACAGGGAGGTCGATGAACGGTTTCGTTTCAAGCGATTGTGCGATAACCCCAGGCCTGTATAGCTCAATGACCTTATCCAGCCACTGAACAACGGAGAGAAAAAGGCGAAAACAAGGAGCCTGCCTCCGAAAACATTCCTCAAGGCCTGGGCCGATATCCCGTTCGTGAATGACTGATGGTCGTCCGTATGCTGCCGCGTTGATGCGATCGATCGCCCAAACGGCGCAAAAAAGGGTATCCAATGCATAGTCGCTAGTGTGGAAGAGCTGCAAACCAAGTGTTTGGGAGTGGTGGACTGCCCTGGCGCCAAGTTGCGCCGGCAAGTCTGTCTCATCAGCTCCCGAAGGTTGGACATAGAGAGACAGCATGCATAGCGCGCGAATGTGGATTGTTCGATCCGTTATCAAACTGGTCTCCAATGTGGTTCGAATCGAACCAGACAAGTGCTGGTGGAAATCGTGGTACGGCAACTTCTTCTGTCCTTGGTTTGCGAGACGCAAATGACTCTTCATTTCTGGATCGGAAGCAGCTGCTAAAGACACAACTTGTCGCATAACGATAGCCGCAGGTGAGTCGCCATCGATCAAATCGTCTGGAACAATCGCGAAAATGGGATGGATCTTCTCCTGGTAGACCCTGTGGAGGTGCTTGAAGTCCTTCTCTGGAGGGACGCAGGTGAGACAGTTCTGCTTGACGAAAGGTAGCAGTACTTTGTCGATCATGGCTGCCGGGCGAGACACGACGCTACTTGATGCCTGGCCCGAGTTTGTATCCCCCGACGGGAGCCAGACGCCAACTTCCGCTTTTTGCGCAGGATTTGCTACCGAGTCCGAGTCGGCGGCCTCTGCAAACATGCCTTCCGGGTTGAGGTCGCCAACAAATCTGGTCTGGCCTCCGTGAGCATCTGTCTTTGCGTCTGAGTCCCGACGGGAAGGTGACAGAGTCAATCCGCCGTCTGGTCCAGCTGAGCTTGAGTTGCGGTGCTTAGTAGGCGACCCTGAGCCTGGCCTCGGAGGAAGTCAGTCCTGGGGGTGAACCCACTGCCAGATTGGGAAACCAACCCATCGTTGCTAGGCGTTAGTACACCAGCCGCTTCACCAGGCTCTGACAGAGGTGGCTCGGAATGAATGCACCGTTTCTATTTGAGGAGATCAGAAATTATCTCTTGATTTGGGCAAAGTGGCAGGCAAACCTTCTTTTTACGACAGGAATCGCATGCTTGCTGGACTTGCTTGCGCTTGAGCGGAAGTCCCGAAGCGTCAGAGCCGACGAACTTGACACCCTTGGCCGAACTATTCATGGTCTCGATCTGTTAGCGACTCTAGGTGAGATCAAGTGATGTGGATTGAATGCTTGAAGTCCCAGCATCATCACAATGAGCAACAATAAGTCACCTCGTGAAAGTGGAAGACGGTGAAAACGCATTGGAGCATTAGCGCGGAAATCCAGTTCACTTTGGCCAAGTGGGAGGAAGGGACCAATGTGACTCGACGGGTCCAGAAAGCTTAGTCACGCGATCCGCTTTTCGGTGTACCGTAAGGTAAGGTAAGGTAGGTAGCCCAAGCCTTGGTAAGGTACCGTCACAACGCATCTGAGTAAAGCCCTGACGAAGGTATAAAATAATATGGAAGATACTACCGAGTGTGAGAATAAACTCGTGGTTTGAGTCTCTTTTGTTTCCCTTCCTCCTCATCGGAATAACTCGATAAGAGATGGGTTCCCCAACCTCGAATTCCAAAAGACAGTCCAAAAGGCTGATGATCAACGTACCTTAACGCCAACGCTGTGCCAAGCCATACAATTCCATGCATCCATCAGTTTCGAATACCATTCTCCACGTTTACTCAGCGCGACCACCCAATCCACTCTTGATGCCTTCCAGCGGAACTCCCCACTGGCTTCCCAGGCTCTTGTCCTTGACGGCTTCGCTGTATCGACCAGTGACGAGCTTCCGCATGAGGAGCGTATCCTTAGCCCTCCTCAGTTTCTTACCATCCTCCTTCGTGAGGTATGCCTCAAACCACTCCTCTTCTGCCGTGTTGAACGGCAAGCCGATCAACTCAGTCGCACGTGCAGCGGTCTCATCGTTGGGTGGAGCATCAAGGATGGACGACACCAGTTGACGGAACAGCTGACCCTGAACAGGTTCAGAGTGTGTTCTCGAGTAGAAGAAGGCCTCCGTAACACTGGTCCGAGCCATAGCGTCGTAGAGCAGCTCTAAAGCCTCGGATGTCTTCAGGATCGGCTGAACCGTATGAAAATATGAAAGGGGTAGGGTGTAGTCGCCGTCTGGAGCATGGCGCACCAACACAGTCATAATCTCGTCAGCGAAGTCGGTCGTGAGAGAAGGATGCGCGATGTACTCGAGGGCTTTCTATGGGCCGGTTGTTAGCAAATGCAGGTTTCGCTCTGATGTTTAGGATCGTACCTCGAATTGCTGATGATCTAGCAGCCAGAGGCCCTTCATGAATATTTGGTAGTTCTTGGGTACGCCGGACGTAACTGCGAACTTGGACGAAACCTGCGCTCTGGTCTGGCTGGTATCGAAATCGAGAAGGATGTAGTAGAAGATGGAGAGACGGTGATGCGTTGAGATGCCGGCTTCGCACAGTTGCTGATGAAGGTTGCGTAGCGCATTGTCGGTCTTCGGTGGGTATGTTTTGGCTGCAGCATAATGTCAGTAGTCGTGCAATACAGGAGCTGAGAATCCGTACCTTTCGTAAGGCCGAGTGCCTTCAACACACGGTCGATGAAGAGAGCGCCATCGAGGCTCCTGCGATAGGTATCCACCTCTTGGACGGATTTGCGATCGTACGGAAACGCGAGGGACCCGAAGACGTGGTCGAAATTTGTGTAGTCAAACATGGCCATGACGATTCGCGGTAGCTTTGTGTGGGGTTTAGCAGACTGCGATGCGACAGACCGAGGTGTCGGCGACGAAAGCTGCAGACATTCTCAATTATTTTAGGTTTGTTGACAACTTAGGTAGGTACCTTACCTTAAGGTACCTACCTTAGGTACCTAATTCGGTCCAGCCACGATGCAGGGACATCCAGCCACATGCGCGTTCCCACGCGTCTGCACTAAATAGCGGGGGTCTCGGATGGCTGTGTGGCATGTTTGTTTACACTCTGCCATATTGGTGAGCAATTCAAACAAATCAAAGTGGGGGAACAAACACCATAGGTAATCACAATCTCGCTTTCCCACCGACATCACCAACGCGATTTGTTTTTGCCCAGCAAAGTTGCTGTCACTATTTTTTTCTCCCATTTATTCTTGACTTCTTGTCAATTCGTTGATGGAGATACCCTCGTAGATACCGACTTCTTTGTAACGCTTGCTCCTTAAACCCTCAGAATGTCGTCCCGACCGCGCCGTTCGACGCGCCGACAGGCTATCGTCGATTCTTCCGACGATGAAGATGGCCCGAACACTACCGTCAAGGTCGAAGACGAAGAAGACTTTGAACCCGAACCTTCCCAGAGCCCTGTGCGACGACCAACCCGTGCGCGCAAGAGTGCCGCTGCATCTGCCACTCCGTCCGCTTCTACGCCGGCACCCGCGGCGCGCAGAAGAGGCAGACCAAAGAAGAATGCCAATGCCGACGCTTCGGTAGTCGCGGACCAATCAACTGTTGAACCGAGTACGAAAACCGAGGAGCCAGAGAACACAACCGTCATCCAAGACACTCCCACCGCGGACGAGCCTGTTTCGACCATTGAACCTAGTGAGGTTTTCGATGCAAACCAGACCGCGGCGGCAATGGAGCAGGAGAATACCCCGAGAAAGCCTTCGCCGACTCCTAGGAAACCGCGGAAGAGCGCTGCGACGCCCGAGATGAGCACTCCCCTCGCGAAGCCAAAGCCATCTGGCTCGCCTCAGCGTGAGTCGTCGCAGCGTCGCAGCGAGCCCCTGGCGGACATCACAAATGCCAGCGTCAACGAGCAAAGGCCCGCCATCGACGAGACTCCCGAGACTCCGGCTACCGTTAAGCCTATTCGTGCCATGGACACAATCATGGAGAAGCCAATGGACATTATGCTCAAGTCGCGAACAATGGCGGTGCCTGTTGTTGAGGATACGACCCCTAAGCCGCGTCTAGTCATCACATACTTGATATTGACCAACTTCAAAAGTTACGCCGGACGTCAGGAGGTCGGTCCATTCCATGGCTCCTTCTCTTCCGTCGTCGGGCCCAACGGTTCTGGAAAGTCCAACGTCATCGACTCTCTCCTCTTCGTCTTCGGTTTCCGCGCCAGCAAAATGCGCCAGGGTAAACTGTCGGCCCTGATTCACAATTCTGCACAGTACCCTAATCTAGACCACTGCGAGGTCTCCGTTCACTTCAGAGAAGTCATGGACCAGGTGTGTTGCGATGTCCCGCTTTCGGCGTTCTCCTAACTAACTTATCACAGCCCGGCGGCGGCCACGAAGTCATTCCTGATTCCGACCTCATCATCTCCCGTAAAGCTTTCAAAAACAACTCCAGCCAGTACTACATTAACGGCAAGAATTCGAATTTCACCACAGTCACGACCCTGCTTCGCGACCGCGGCATCGATCTCGACCATAAGCGTTTTCTCATTCTCCAGGGCGAAGTGGAGTCCATTGCTCAGATGAAGGCCAAGGCCGCCAACGAGCATGACGATGGCCTTCTTGAATATCTCGAGGACATCATCGGTACGTCAAAGTACAAGGCGCCGATCGAAGAAGCTGCGGCTGAGGTCGAGACTCTCAACGAGACCTGCATGGAGAAGAGCGGCCGTGTCCAACACGTCGAAAAAGAGAAGAACAGTCTCGAGGACAAGAAGAACAAGGCACTTGCTTACATCCGGGACGAGAACGAGCTAGCCGTCAAGCAATCTGCCCTCTACCAGCTTTACATCGGCGAGTGTAAGGGTAACGTTGCTGTCACCGAAGAGGCCATCAGCCAAATGCAAGCTCAGCTCGATGAAGAACTTGAGAAGCACCATGGCAGCGAAAAGGTCATCAAGGAGTTGCAGAAGGCGCATTCCCAAGTCAGCAAACAGCACGAGGCCGAGTCCAAGAAGACAGAGGCTCTCGTTAAGGAGATGGCCAAATTCGAACAGGAGCGAGTCAAGTTCGACGAGAAAAGGAAGTTCCTCAACGACAAGCAGAAAAAGCTCGAGAAGACTATTGCCAATGCCGAGAAGAATGCAACCGAAGCAGAAGAGACGATTGTCGAATGCGGTGATGAGATTGAAAATAGGGCCAAGGAGATAGCCTCTTTGGAAATCCGCGTCCAGGAAGAAGAGGCAGAGCTCGCATCCATTCGCGAGGGACTCAAGGGTAAAACTCAGAAGTTCTCCGACCAAATTGCCGTCAAGCAGAAATCCCTGGAGCCCTGGAAGGAGAAGATGAACCAAGTTCGCTCCGCAATCGCTGTCGCCGAGAGCGAGATGGCCATTCTCGAAGAGAAGGCCAACGCTGGTGCGGTGGCTATTTCTGAAACGGAGGCCAAGATCGCGGCTATCGAAGATCGCAGAGCAGCTAAGATGGAGGAGCTCAAAGAGTGCCAGGCAGAGAAGGCGAAACTGGAGCAAGAAGCTAAGGAGGCCGAGCATGAGCTTGGTCGCTTCAGCGCCCACGAGCCCAAGATTCGTGCCAAGGTTTCCAACGCCAGGCAGAAGGCCGACGAAGCACGCTCGAGTCTGTCTAAGACACAGACCCAGGGCAACGTTCTTACTGCCTTGATGCGCATGAGGGAATCTGGGCGTATCGAGGGGTTTCACGGAAGACTTGGGAATCTTGGCGCCATCGACGAGAAGTACGATGTTGCCATCTCCACTGCATGCGGTGCCCTCGACAACTTTGTCACCGACACAGTTGAAGCAGGTCAGCAGTGCATTGAGTACCTTCGAAAGACGAACTTGGGTCGCGGCAACTTCATGTGCTTGGACAAGCTCAGAGTTCGAGACATGAATCCTATTCAGACGCCTGAAAATGCGCCCCGTTTGTTTGATCTGGTCAACCCCAAGGAGGAGAAGTTCCGCCCGGCTTTCTATCACGCGCTACAAGATACCCTTGTTGCCAAAGACCTCGCCCAGGCTAACAGGATTGCGTACGGTGCCAAAAGATGGCGTGTGGTTACCCTCGCAGGAGAGCTGATTGACAAATCCGGCACCATGTCCGGTGGTGGTAACACTGTCAAGAAGGGTCTCATGTCTTCTAAGCTCGCGTCCGACACAACCAAGGAACAGGTCGCAAAGCTTGAGGAGGACCGTGATGTGCTTGAGGAGAAGTACCAAGACTTCCAGGAGCAACAGAGAGAGCTTGAAAACAGATTCCGTGATCTGAACGAGCGAATCCCGCAGCTCGATACCAAGATGCAAAAGATCAACCTCGAAATCGAAAGTGCCGCCAGAAATCTCGCAGACGCGCATCGCCGCATCAAGGAACTGAGCAAGGAGCACCAGCCCTCTGCAACCGACGACAAGCGCATCGCCGCCCTCCGTAAGGACATTGCCAAGCTCAACAAGGAGCTCGAGAAGCTACACGACGAGACTTCGGGCGTAGAGGAGGAGATTAAGGCCCTGCAAGACAAGATCATGGAGGTCGGTGGCGAAAAGCTTCGCATCCAAAGGGCCAACGTTGATGCTCTGAAAGAGGAGATTGCTTCGCAAAACGAAGAAACCTCCAATGCTGAGGTTCGCAAGGTGAAGGCTGAGAAGCAAAAGGTAAAGCTCGAAAAGGATCACGCCAAGGCGACAAAGGAGCTCGAGGCCGCGATTCGGGACCTTGAGAAGCTGGAGCACGAGGTTGAGAACCAGGGAGAGAAAGCAGAGACACTTCAAGCTCAAGTCGATGAGGCCGAGGAGGGTTTGGCAGCGAAGAAGGACGAGCTGTCATCCCTCAAGGCTGAGCTCGACGAGAAGACCACAGAGCTTAACGCCACCCGTGCTATCGAGATTGAAATGCGCAATAAGCTTGACGAGAACACCAAGGTCCTGCAAGAGAACCAAAAGAGGCTCGCGTACTGGAATGACAAGCTTAAGAAGCTTACACTTCAAAACGTGGACGACCTTACCGGCCCGTCCAACGCGGCTTCGAGGCGAACTCCTGCGCCTACACCGAAGAAAGCACCAGCGGAAGGCCAAGAAGAAGGTGGAGAGGATGGTGAGGGTGATGAAGGTGAAGAGAATGATGGCACAGTGATCCGGGCTGAAGCGGACGAGTCTCTTCAGTCTGCTGTGGCGGACGAGGCCGATGAAAACCAAGAACGCGAAGAGGATCATCCTACAAGACAACCATCAGAGCTACCGGTGTACACACCCGATGAGCTGGCTGACATGAACAAGGAGAAGCTCAAGGGTGAGATCGCTGCTCTGGAGGAGAAGACCCAGAACGTCAACGTTGATCTTGGCGTTCTTGCCGAGTATCGTCGCCGAGTTGACGAACACGCCCAGCGATCTTCGGACCTCCAGAACGCCGTAAGCCAGCGTGATGCCGCCAAGAAGCGCTGCGACGAGCTTCGACGCCTGCGTCTCGAGGGTTTCATGGAGGGTTTCAGTACGATTTCGCTGCGCCTGAAGGAAATGTACCAAATGATCACCATGGGTGGTAATGCTGAGCTCGAGCTTGTCGACTCCCTTGATCCCTTCAGCGAAGGAATCCTGTTCAGCGTCATGCCTCCGAAAAAGTCATGGAAGAACATCAGCAACTTGTCTGGTGGTGAGAAGACGCTCAGCAGTCTTGCTCTCGTGTTCGCTCTGCATCACTACAAGCCCACTCCTCTCTACGTCATGGACGAGATCGACGCTGCTTTGGACTTCAGAAACGTTAGTCTACCACGCTATTTCCTCTGTATCCCTCGCGTTATGCTAACACTCGCCACTCAGGTATCCATCGTCGCCAACTACATCAAGGAGCGCACCAAAAACGCCCAGTTTATTGTCATCTCACTACGAAACAACATGTTTGAGTTGGCTGCTCGCCTCGTCGGTGTCTACAAGGTGAATCACATGACGAAGAGTGTGACGATCGAGAACCAGGACTACATCGTTCGCACACGACAGATCCCGCCAGGTAGTCAGGCAACGCAACAGACGGCTGCAGCAAGATGAGAAAAGGGCGCGCGATTAATGAATGATGGCTGCTTTTTGCTCTCGGCTGGCATGTGTTCTTTTTTTTTTCCTCAATAAATGACTAGCCTTGTCTTTGGGTTGGTACTTGTGTGTCATGGGTATAATGACTGTACGAGAGGCGCTGGGTAGATATAATGGCTCGCATGAAATGAAAAGGAGGCAAATTGGGCTTTTTATTTTGTTATACGAAGAAATTGTAGTCCTACGTGACGCGAAGAACATGGTCCTGGCCCAAGGAGTCGGTGACAACACCCGCGGTTGTCGTGGGCCGAGGACTTTTTGGTCATACCCCTTCATGATTGAGAACGGAAATTCGTCACATTTTTCAGCTTTCGAAAGATACCACCAGTCTGGGGACACCACGTTGTACGTCGCACACCAGCTGCATGTGCACACCCGAGACCATGATCCATCGCCGCGGTCATGCAGGCACCATTTGACCGCGCCCGGCTGCGTCCTGGCAAGATCAGCCAGGATTTTCTCGGTCAATATATCGCGGCCATCTATCTTCCCCGCGTCTTCGTTTCAGCCGTCGGTCCTCGAAGTTGAGGGCGCCATTTCGCGAGAGTCAACATCACGTTATCCTCGCTTATTATTCGTCAATAACTATTTTGACTCACCTCCACGAGCACCAGAAGGTCCCAAAAGGCCGCCGTGAGATGCCCTCAGCCCAACCTCAGCATCGATCGATGGAGGACAAGATTATGCACTCTGAGGCCATCGAAGCGAGAGCGTGTATGGACGAGCAGGGTCTACGGTAGTTGTGTGTCTCAGAGGTGATGCTTCCTGACTCTGGGCAACACGAGGGATATCGGCGTCTTGTGATGACAAGATGATCGACGGGGAGAGAATCGGTATAAAGGTCTGGGTTGAGAGCTACAGACGTAGATGATCATTTTCGAGATCAACGGCCCACGACCAGGCCTCAACAATCGCTACTCTATTTGCTCCTTCTAACGTGCTCGCTTGTCTCTCATTTTCTTTTGTCACAATGCGTGCCACATCGGTAATAGCGCTCGCTGCCTTGACGATGGTTGCCGCAGAGGGCTGTCACGGAGATAACCTTCTCCGTGGTATGGAAAGGCATAATGCCAGCGCGTATTGTTCTTCGGTGCTGTTTTCCTGGTCCATGACGACGACTTTGACGGTTCCTGAGGGTGTACCAACTGGGTTTGAGTCTGGACCCGTCTCTTCTGCCGTACGTTACCTCTTTGCGAGACCGTATCGATCAGTGCTGAATATGACATAGTGCGCGTGTCTACTGCGGATCAACTCAACCCTTTCTCGTTCACCGTGTCACTCCAAGACTGAAGTTCCGACAGAAGAGTCGAGTCGCTTCTCAGAAGCCACAGCGACAAGCGCTTCATCGACGAGGGTTTCCGATACCGTTGCGTCCCCTACCGCCACAAACTCGGGCATCGGCGGGGGCTACTCGTTCTCCGTCCCCGATGGGCCTTTGACTTCCAGCACGGCGTCTACCTGTGCTTGGTCAGAGGCAACCACCACGGTTCAAGTGACTGAGACGAGCATCGAGACGGTGTATGTCACCAGCTTGCCCTCGAACACCAACGGGGCTAGTGGAGGACGACCGCCGCCGCCGCCGTCCAGTTTACTGGATTCGTCTACCGCCGATGCTCAAATTACCAGTTCGGATTCTGTCACTGGGATTACTCTTTCCGGGGAACCGACTGGAACTGCGTCTGGTTTGGTTTCAACTATCACTCTGACTGGAGACTTGACCTCAACAGGGGACGTTTCCGGGACGACCCTTGGCATTCCGATCCTGACTACGATGACGGGAGAAGCCTCGACGTTTCTCAGTACAGTGACCAGAACACCTTTGGTGCCGTCTCAAGGAAGACCTGGAGCCACTATTACTCTGATCATCAATGGGACTGCCACGACGATTACTGGCGAGCTACCTGATCCACCAACATCTACGTCAACGCCGACTTCCAGTGCTGGAGGCTTAGGTGCTTCTCAATGGACTCTTTCCTGGATATCGGGCACGACTGAGAGCATACCTGCGGGAACGATTACTTCGCGGCTCACTACTATCACAAGTGACGTTGGAAATGGTGTTGTTTCGACCTGGACAGAGACTGTTGGAGTCACAACAGACACAAGCTCGTCCGGCAGCACTACACCTACGCGGACACAAGAAGCAGTAACTTCAGTCATTACAAGCCTTCTTGCGGGAGGGGCTACGACGATTACCGTCACTGGCGGGTCGTCGGTCGTGAATTCAGCGAATGGTACTTCATCGACGCTAAATTTGGTGTCATCAGAAGCCGTTTCTGCGGGATCGAGCTCGATTTCGACTATCACCGGTGGCCAAGAGACAAGGACCATTTCTGGGGGTATTGCGACCTTCACGACAGTCATCGGGGGAGTAGTGACCACGGTCACGGTGAATAACGGATCAACTTTGGTTCCTTCGTCGCAAGGGCCATTCAGCTCGCCGACAGCAACGTCCTCGGAGACTTTGATTCCGGGTTTTACGGTCATTACGACTGTCCTTGGCGGTATAGAAACAACACTCACAGTCAGCAATGGGTCAACTTGGGGCCCTTCGTCTGAGCCTGCCACAGCGGCATCCACGACAAGCCCGTCGCAAACATTACCCCCCGGCTTCACATTTGTCTCGACTGTCATCGGTGGCGCGGTCACAACCGTAATCGTTTCTGGAGACTCGACAATTTCGCCTTTGTCCACCACAAGTACCGCTACATCTAGTTCTATTTTGACTGACACCATCTCCGTTGACAGCACTTCCAGCGGTGGTACTCTTCCCTCGACGGCGTCTGAAAGCTCAACCCTCGCTACCCCGAGCACCAGCAGCTCGATGACAGCGCCAACGGTTTCTGATGGGGTTGTTCTCGTAACAACAGTTATTCAGGGTATCACCTCTATCCTAACTGTCTCTAATGGCGTGACCTTTGGGGTGTCTTCCAGTCGCACATCGTCTCCCAACCCTACCATATCCGGTGGAGGGATCGTTATCACCACGATTATTAACGGAGAACTAGTGACTCGTACTATTTCAAATGGGGCTACCCTAGGACAATCATCTGCCAGCGCAACATCAGCAACCACTTCGGAAACTGGTACGCCATCTGACAGTACGACAGGTCCAACGCTTACGGCAAGCGGAGGTGTCGTCGTGATTTCAACCGTAATCAACGGCGCAACATCGGTATTCACGGTTTCCGATGATGCGACGCTGGGTCGTCCAACCAGCAGCAGCAGTATTCCGACTCCCACGCCAACGAGCGAGATCATCGCGGTAACAACAATCGTGGACGGTCAACCGATAACCCTGACCGTTTCGAATAGCATTGCTCCTGTGCCGACCGGTGTCACAGTCTCCCCCACTTCCTCAGCAAATGGTGGTGTTATCGTCATCATCAGTACCATCAGCGGCGACCTGTCAACCTGGACCGTGACAAACACGTCAATCATTGCCGGGTTGGAGACCTCGAACTCTGCAAGCTCGCCAAGTCAAACTGCTACTCTACCTCCAACAGGAGGAGCCATCACAGCCACCACCGTCATCAATGGTTCCACCGTCACCAGTACAATTTCGAACGACATGACCTCGTCTGACACCTCGACCCCAGCCCCTACGGCAACGGGGGTGATTACTGTCATCAGTGGGGCGTCAAGCTGGATCGTCTCGAACGGAGTGACTCCTTCTGCCTCTTCAAATGCCACGACCACGCCCCCCACACCCGCCGGTCAACTCATAACCGTCACCAGTATCATAAACGGCGTGCCGACGACGTTGACTATTTCGAACGGATCAACTCCAGCCAGCAGCCCGATTACTACCACCACCCCAACTCCGACGTGGCAGGTAGTCACGCTGACGAGTACCGCAGCCGACGGTAGCGTCTCAGTCTGGACTATCACCGGCGGTACCACTTCAGCTCTAGCCACGAATGCCACCGGCACTAGCACCTCGCCATCAAGCATCGTCCCAACTTCAGTATCTCCGACATCCAGCGGCTTTGACTCTGCCTTCACGGGCATCACCATCGTCGCAGCACAAAGCGCGACGTCGTGCTACTCGCTTCCGGCTCCCACAGAGTCCCTCCGTGAGTCTCGTCTAGAGAACCAGGGGGAGGTTGCACCGCACATCGATGCCTTCTTCTTGAACGAAACCACCAGCGCAGTCCAGTATCTTCGTTTAGTCGATTCTTCCTCGGACCCCATTCTTCTGGATGTGTCTGATCCATCGAGGTTGGCGATTGTCGACAAGGACGGCGATGTCCTCTCTGTTGACAGTCAAGGTCTGCACTTCAGTTCCGCTAGATGCTCGCCAAAGATCGACATCTTCATCTCCGGATTCTTTGAGCAGCTAGACACGCTGACGAACTCAACTTGTGCGAATCAGCCAAGTGTTCCAGCCAACGGAACGGAGGATCAGACATCCACCGGTACGCGTGAGAAGAGGCAAGTCACGGCTTTTGATGCCCTTCTTCGTCTCAAAGACCAATGCGGGAATCCTGCACGGTCGGATCTGCCTGTCATCGTGGCCTTGGGCGATAGCACATGCACTGTCGACGCCAGGGATCCGGGTGATTTCGTCGCCACCTGCTCTTTCCCTGGAGACGGGGGGTCCTCAGCCGAGTGTGAGACCTCAGTCCAGCGGACCCTTGATCGTCTCACTCAGGGCTCTTTTGCTGGTACATGTCCGTCGTTCAAGTCTGTTTGGACTCTCCTCTTCCAGCAATTACGCAACGTCGTTAATATTGACCAACTCCTGAGGCCTTTTGTCGACGCTGGCCTCGATGTTGACACAGACACTGGCAGGAGCATTCTTTCGAACATCGACAGCTACTTAGGCCTGTTCGATTACGCCACTTCGACTTTTCAAAACTCTACATCACAAGCAGGATCAGGTCTCGGAGACATGATCGAGAGCTATGGCGTAACGACAATCCAGACACAAGTCTGCCGCTCTCTCCTCGGCCAAGATGCCCTCAATCTCACATTCACTGCGGGATCATCAACTACAACCTCCCTTCTCGCAGAGCTCACCGCGATTCCTTCTCCCCCGCCTGAGTTCGAGCGCAATGTGACTGATCCTACCAGTACCGCGTGCTGCCCGAACCCAGGGACGTGCATCAAAGACGACCAGTCCCGACGCTACCCCGATTCTTCGAGGATCGAGGGATCCGACTGTCTCTGCGGCACGAGGGCAGATGGCGGTGGTATCGCATTCAGGACGGGCAGATGTCTCGAGTTCGACCAATGCAACATCACCACGCCCTGCGCCGAAGGCCTGGTCTGTTTGGTCGATAGCTGCTGTGACAAGAACGTGTGCGTGAACGGAACGGAGTGTTCTGCGCCCCAGGTCGTGAAGAGGTGGGCAAATCTGTTCGGGTCTGACACTTTGGCGGGTATATTTTGATTCATGTTCACGCTCTGCAATCGATTCTGATTTCCCATTGGTACGAGTTCCATTCTTGCTTTGTCCTGGTCTCATCAACCTGCTTCAACATGATGACTGAGTTTCTTCATCTCCTACCCCTTTCCGTTCCAGAGGAAAAGGTGTTTTCTGTGGAATTCCAACTTCCCGTCTGTTCCCGCGACGAATCCTACTTCATCTGAGCTGCCGAGACGAGACGGGTACGTGCCTTCTTGATTTCAAGTAAGTAACGACTGATCCGTAAGATCTGGAAATCCCCTGATATCGTCACCGGAGATTATATTCTCAGGCCATTACGACCATGTTTCGAAACAACCTTCAACCAATCTTTAGATTAATCTCCTGATGGCGCGCAACTCTGCGCGCTTAACCAAGTGATCTCGTGAATGTCATTCTCTTCGTTCTCGTACCGAAACATGCTGGCCGTTCCGCCGCCGCCGTTCCAAATTTCCATCAGTCGGAGCATTGGCATCTTCAGGGCCGCAGCCGCGGCCATCTGGATCAACTCTTGGACACCACTTCCCCAAGACAACAAGTCCCAGTCCTCGTCGATTTTGGCAGAAAGGCGGCTCGGTGTCAAGGTCAACGAAGCGAGGTTTCTGTAGCCACCGCCTGGTAGCCGCGGCTGACCGCCGTAGGCAACGAGTTTTCCACATCCGTCGTCAAGATTTTCTGGAAGAAATCCTCTGCATCCGCCACGAAGCAAAGAGAGAGGTTTCTTCAGACTGAAGAGTACTCAAGATGATGGCTTCGGTCATCTTGCCAGATGGTAGTGATTCGAACCCTGGGGTTCTTCGTCACTGCCTCTTCGAAAATTGACAAGGTTTTCCAACGAGGTGGGAACGTGATGTGGTAAACCCTTCACCATTCCTGAGATTGAACACGAGTGGAATTGGCAACTGACAATTACCCTGGTTGCGAATGCGTGAGCTCACGTTGCCGCCACTCGTACTCGGGCGTGACAAGACCATGTCGCCACCGCTCTATCCTGATGTGGTGAACCTTCGGCAGGCTGTCGAAAACAAGGAACGTTAGTTCCGGTCGAAAATTTGCGGAAACGGGCTCGAATTGTGAGAAATTGTGTGACCACCTCTACCTTGGGAAGTGGTTTGGCGCCGTCGACTCTTACCCCCTTTCAAAAGACGTCTCGCCGAAATATAGAACCCATGACCTCGTCATCCGTGCCACCGACAAAGAACCTGTCGACATCTTGAATTCCACCGAACCTGTCCTGAGGTACTTTGAGTATTTCCTGAGACCTTCCCTGCGCAAAATAGGCAATGCCGTATCCTCGAGCCTCAGCCAAATGTGTTTGATGAGATGCCTCCGTGCGGGTTCTTTTGTTATTTGTCGGAACTCGGGCAAGTCACCTCGACGAAGGATGATGTTTTGGAAGACTAGAGGCTCGAGGAAGAACCGCCAGCTCTTGCAGACGCTTGCCTATGGGTCACGCCCGTCTGCAAGCGCCTGTAGAATCTGTAGACGCAGCTCGGACGGTAGAGATGACAAGTTGCTCATTTTCTTTTCCCCGGTCGGGTCGCGACCCTCTAGCGCTCAGGGAAGAAGGGGGACAGAGTGAAAAGATGAAGGGGTTGATGTTGCGAGTGATCAGGGTCATCTTTTGACCGGCCCTTTTCCCTTCACGGTCGGTCTTACGCGACGGTAAGCTCGCGAGGCAGTCATCGGATGCAGTCTTGAAAGTCCAGCTAATTGGTTGCTTTAACGTACCAGCAGATGGGCGACATGCTGTTGGTGCGTTTGTGCAACCAACGACATCCAATAAGTGCCAAAAAATATATTTGAGGCCAGCTTGGGGGAGTGTTAATAGGTAGCACAGGGAAATAAACAACCCATAATTATTATGTCTATGTGATACTTCAAACCGCCATTGCCCAACCCCAGCCCTCTTAGAATGCCCGTGTCGAGAAGTAGGTCGGAAACTACGGCCAACTATATAGATAATCAGTGTGGCGTTGATTTACCACGAGGGCATTTGATTGTATTCCGCCGGTCAATTTTCATGTTAAGTTGCCCATCTGGCTAGGTCCTCAATTTACAGCATTCACCTACCTGTTGGCACGCGTCTTCTCATCTATTCAAGCTATTCCTGGCGAGACTTCACCACAATAATGCAATAAACATTTGGCATATCACCGAATTTAAAGGGACTTATCTTACCGCTTTGATATTGAACAGACTATGCGCAGACGCATTGATAATGGCAGCAGCAGAAAGTGGTTTTGTGCCTTTTGGAAACTCTATCCGCGAGCTGCGGGGCTTTTGAGTAAGATCACATGTCATCATGCAAAACCCATGCTCGAGTCTTCATGGAATTGTGTTGAAGGGACTTGGAGGAACCTGTACCAGGCCCAGGGACACCACAGAAACTCACGCAGTACGTACTGGCTATTGAGAGGCTTCCGGTTTCCGCGGGACAGGGTTGACTGACACTTGGCGCTTGAACGACGCAGACGAGAGCGATTAGTCGTTGACTCGTTACTTCCCGCTCGCGTAACAAGAGCATTTCCATGCGTAGGTGGGGGGTATTGAGTTTTCTTGCTGATCAGAGTTGGGGTAATGCCCGAACGGCCATGGACGTTGAAAAAAAAAGCTGTAAGCTTTTCCGTTGCCGTCTCAGATTACACCAGAGCACTTGATGCCGTGTCCACGCGCTCGGACAAGCCCAACTGGCGAGCTGGGATCCTGCGTATACCTACCTTGAATCATCGTGACCCTCCTGCGAAATAAGTAGTACGACGTGTGTGTATTAAAAGACAAAAGAGGATAACTATTTATGAAGACTGCGCTGAAAAAATCACAGCTGTTATGAATATGTGGCGTTCAATCATATATCCTCATCCAAATAGTTCATATGTACACATACCATTGACAAATCCTTGCAAAAAAAAAAAAAAAAAAAAAAAGTTCAATGCATAGCAAACCAATTGGTGTTATGAACCTCATTTCTCTCCACCCTCCCAAACCTTCATATCTCCTTTGACCTCACGGAAAATACCCCGCCAGTTACCAATCTCGGCCTCCGTTCGCTTGCGTCTGCTGAAAGCCGTTCGCCTGAAGCTGACGAACCACATCATGAACCAGTAGGTGAATGCCGCCATTGCCGCAACGGCAGCCACCCAAGCCATGGCGATGAATGGCCCTCCCATCTTGATCTGGACACCAAAGGCATCGGCTTGCTGGCTGAGCATGCTGCTGCCTCCTGCAGCGATGGCAGTCGCGACCACCGCAAAGAGCGGTATGATGGTTGCTCCGATCAGGGAGGAAACGAGAGAAACGAGGACCAGCACGCGCCAGAACCCGACAATGATGATGGGTAACGTCGCGAGAAGAGTGATCCCAATGCAGATTGTACCGATGGCGAGGAGGGCGGTCATGGCTTTCGCGCCTCCCGACGAGAGGGAAACAACTTGTTCAATGGTGCCTCTCATGGCGGAAACAAGAGGTACGGAAATGTTGGCCGTGGCGATGACAAAGGATGACGGGATGGAATTTGTGACATTGCGCAGACCTAGCCAAACGTTAGCAACAATTCGAGTTTTTTTTCTTTTTTTGGTTATGCGAACTTACCATGGTCCTTTGAATCATAGCTGAAGCACGAGGTGATCGACGTCTCCGTGTTGGGATCATTCTCGTTTGCGTATTTACCCTCACACGTCTGGGTCAGGAAGAAGTTGTAGGTGTCTTTGACGCCCAACGCCTGCGTCAGGTTTCCCAACACCTGTCCCTCAAGGTCCTGCATACCGCTGCCAATCTGGTTGGTCAAGTCGCCGAGAAGGCCACCCAAGATGCCGTTGAGGCCATTCGCGATACCACTCATCGGGTCGTTGGAGCCGCCGCCGCCGCTGGGTTGTAGGAGACCTGGGATCGTGGGGGTTGGAAGCCCTGGGATGCCAGGTAGGCCAGTTCCGCCGCCGCCGCCTCCTCCGTTCCCATTGCCATTCGTGTTGTTCGCGGCCTCGATTCTGATGAGTTGTTGGCCGATTTTAGATGTGTTGAGCTGGTGAAAAAAGTCATTATTTAACGCCCCTGTTGGTCAAGAAGATGCTTTTCCCATACCGATAACCAGTAATTCGCATTGCCGTTGCCGGTGTTGGTCCCGGAAGCCAGCAGGACGATAGACAGTGCTACAGCCACCGCCGAGGCGAGGATGGGTATTATTGCAGATATCCGACCTCCGATTCCCACCATCTTTCCGGCTTATTTTTTCGTCGTGGTATTAAAAATAGTTATGTTGATGTTGAGTGAGACTTAGTCTGACATTCAGCAAGAGGCTTAGCCGGAACTGTCAATGCCACAGGAGCTTAGCAGCCGCAATCTCGGGCCTTGTGACTTGGGTCCGGGTCCTCCTTTATATGCCTCGGACGGGCATCGAGAAACCATCAAACGGAAGACCTGTCAGTACGTCATTCACCGTCCCGACTTGGATGGATCCCTGGGATGAAGGCTGTTGAACGACAACGGTCGCCCAACCGTCCCTGCCGACATCTGAGGCCTTCGGGGGGCAAGGGTCTAGATCTTCGCGGCAGCCTTACTACCGCGTTGTCTGAGAGTTGCAGGGGTGCGGCCTGCCCATGTTGCAAGAGTCTTACCGCAACGGGCATTCCATGAGAACTTAACGTCATGCCTGCCCGCGCCGAGCGCCGCATAACGTCCAATAGAATGGTTGAGTTGCCGCTCAGACGGGGGAGGCCTCGCCTCATTTCACGACTGATGGCGCGCTGCCCAGGCTTGTTCGGCATGCTCAACGGTGGATAGGCTGGGTTGGGCTGGTCTGCCGATGTCGACCGTCGTCGAATCGGTAGCCGGCGTGTTCGTAGCCGTATCCATCGCGAGACGGATCCGATGGCAGCCATTCTCACTCGCCAATTGCAGATCTTTGCCTTGCCCCGAGGTCACCCACATTGCCAACGTAATCATTCATAATTCAACGTCAGTCCGGCAGGGAAAACCACCACCTTGAGCCTCCAAGCTCCCCAGGAGACGACATCTCCATTGCTTTCAATCGGCTCCTTCTGGAAGATGGCGCCGAGCGAATGTTTCTGAAATCTCTGTGCAACTCCAAGAGAGGGTCTGAATTTGGAACCCGGTCGCAATGCTGCCTGTCTTGGTTTTCGTGCCATTGTCATCCGGACTAACCATGCCAGTCGTCCTGGCCAAGCTGATTCATGATACAGAGCATTCATCATATTTCTTGATGCGACACTTTCTCTTCGTACCGTAGATCAAGGGCTGGTGCATATCCGGTTGTATTGCCACTGTATCAGGTGCGAAATGCTTCCTGTATAGTGTGATGGTCGGGACGGTTTCGACTGCTTCGTCTCCAAGCGCCAACAACACCACCAAATTCAAAGAAAAACATACTTGTCAATTTCAGGCTTTCACTTTGAGTGGTCGTGACTGGTTCCGGAATTTGGTTTCAGGTTCGCAAACGGTCCTGCTCTGTGGAAGGCGGGTTAAGATTTGCGAGCGCATACCAATCACGGATCCACAGCCCTGAATTACTAAAGCCTCAACAATTATGCGTCGTACACGAAAGTATGGCACGGATCTTGGGGCTTTGAATGCAATAGACAATTGCTTGGAAGGGAGCAATTACCGCGTGCTGTCCGGCAAGACCATGGCCTCGACAATTGTCGAGGCCAACTTCTGTCTGACATGATCGTGACTCCGTCAACTTCTTGACGCTTGAAACCCCTATTCTGCGAGTAACATGGTTCTACGGGTTTCTTAGGCAGTA
Source organism: Colletotrichum agaves (assembly GCA_036785465.1). Classification (NCBI taxonomy): domain Eukaryota; kingdom Fungi; phylum Ascomycota; class Sordariomycetes; order Glomerellales; family Glomerellaceae; genus Colletotrichum; species Colletotrichum agaves. The sequence continues at coordinate 40,228 of JAXISO010000112.1, read as the reverse complement.
AGTATGGGAGCCAGCTGAGCGGTGACGTACCACTACGCTCTTATGACTGTCTCGTGTTTGTGCTATTCAAATCCGAATACGCGGTGTTAACAATGATGCAGAATTCATGCCAAGTCTGTCCCCTATGACGGAAAACGCGACCAGGTGGACGAATCTGTGCTACGCTTGTGTCATTTAAGCCCTCAGCAGCTGGATTCATTGAGTGAAGCTTGACCGTTTATTCGTATTGCGACCGACGTCACACCTTCCTCCCGATGATTCACTTCATATTCTCGTATACTTTGTGCGCCGCCCATATTTGGTAGCGTGCTGAGTGTAGATATGGAAAGACCCAGAGATGTTATGTGTTCTAGAGACGACGTGTATGTAGCTGAGGAGTCCTCTTGGAGGGAAGTAGAAGAACTACAGCACAGATAACTACCCACTTCAAGGCAGCAAACCATTGCTTTCAATACGCTTAGCAGTGCACTACACGAGAAATAACTGATATTGAGAAAAAGGTAGAACTTTAATGCTGCGTGCAACTGGCATAGGTTACATCCAGGTTAGGAAAGACGCCAATAGCGAACCAGAAATTGCATGTATGTCAGATACCGTAGAAATATTTCCAAAAAGTGATGACTTGTATATGTCTTGAATTTCAGAGCGCATAGAAGACTCACGAAAGAAGGTATTCCGAGCATTGTCTTACTCAGGCATTCTTAGTAGCCATTAAATGTATTATGTTATCGCCTTCATCTTTTACGAATAACAACCTATAAATCAGGAACCAAAAATCAGTCTCCTTTCATGCAACCAAAGATTGCTACTCAACTGTTTCAGAGAGAAAAATCGCATAGTAATAGTAATTACATTCTCCTAAGACTGATGCTGCCGCGCTTACTATGGACACTATCATTGATTGCCGGGGGCGTCTTCTTCTCTGTCATGGACACAAACTGTCAATGATGTCGATATCGTGGAAACAGCATAAAAAAAGTCGTCTTAAATGTGCTCTTGTCGCCGGTTGGTTTGACGTCAGATTTTTTTTGCATGCAATAAAATGTCACTTTGGACTTTTTGAATTGTATGTTCAACCGTGGCACTACAGTTGATTCTTCCACGTCTGAGCAGCATTTCTCTCTGTCAGCAAAGGTTAATGCGGGACTAACCGGCTTATTCTCTGTTCCCGACCACCTTTGGGTGAGCTTTTGTCTGAACCCATTCGTCTCTCCCTTCTTCCTGCCGTGTCAGCAGCTCCGGCATCCCCCGCACATACACACAAAGCTGGCAATTCATTCATCTTGGCGTCGCCAAGGAATGTCGATTCATGCCTTCCACGGCGATCTTTCCTTCAAGGAAGGCATGGCTGAGGGTCTGAAGTCCTGGCTTGATTCGCCCAAAGTTGACCTCATTGTCGCAGAAATCTCCGGGCAACCTGTAGGCTTGGCCGGATGGGCTCGACGGGGTTTTGCCGGCGATGCATAGTGAGCCACCCCTGACCGGCCCTGCAGAGGAACCGCAGGCCGTCAAATCCAGCACTGCTGACCCAGCGAGGGCCGAGACGATCAAAGACCTCGAAGACCTTACGAACGATTCAATGCAATACTGTGTTTACCGTCTCGTGCCAGAAGGCTGTCGGTGCCGCATCGTGGTGATCTGTGCCCTGCACCCGACCTATCAGGGCAAAGGGTTCGGATCTCATCTCATTCATTGGGGGACGGACGAGGCCGACTAAGAAGGAATATATTCTTGGGCCCGGTCGTCCATGAGTGCGATTCCTGCTTATGACGACGGCGTCACAAAAATGGCAAAAGTTCGGCTTTCGGGAAGTTGGTAGGTTGGAAGCTAATCTGCATGTATATACTGAAGGAAATACACCAGGGAAGTAGTGCGAAAGCGTCACCGGACGTCAATACATGCGGTCAATACAGATGGGTGTACATGACAAGAGGTACAAGTTCATGAAAGAGAGTCACGTTGGGTAAAATCATCTACAATTCCTCGACCAGCTTAAAGAAATACAACCATGCAGCTGAGAGCAATTTTTAAAGCCCAACCAACTTACAGAACGTCATGAGACCCCACGCTCCAGCCAAAGGGTTCAACATGTCCTGCACCATCATTGTATCAGATAGAGCCTCGTTGAAATCTTTCAACAACGGTACCTTGGGCTTAGAAGCCCAGAAGGATCTCATGTACTGGTGACCGTATGCCAGGCCGGCAGCAAGCATGATAGGCCAGCCTACGGTGAAGACACCGAGGCCGCGGGGCACGACGAAACTGAAAGCCAGGCCGCTGACTGCGGACAGCAGACACTGCCATTCATCGTTAGCAAGAAATCATTTTGCAGCTTTCTGGTCCCCCCCTCCGGGCGCGGGAATGTGTCACTAACGCCGACGAAGCCTGTGCCAACGGTGTACCGGATATCCCAGACGCTCTTCTCCGCCGTCCTACTCCACTCGGCCGCCTTCTTCACCTTGTCCTCGTACTTCAGAAGCCTTGGGATGGAATCCGCCGAGTGCACGAGAGCAAAAGCGCTGACGATCGCGATGAGAACACCCAGCATGTTTGTGGGGAACGCCATATTTTTTTCGACGAGGGTGTCCGTTGTAGAAAGTGTTGATGGTGGTAGGATACGCTGTAACTGATGATGCCTGCAAGCCTCGACGTCTTCCCAGGTTTTGTAACCGATTCAAGTTGCTGGAATAGGACGTAAAACCGCCGATTGCGAAGAGTTGTTTACATAGTAGTTATAGAGAAGTGTCACCCCACATGCAGGAAGACGTGTCTGGCTTGTTGCCGCAGGAGTGACGTCATGGTCTGAAAAAACATCCTCAGCTGGCCTTGGATACCGCACTCATCAACCCCTACACGAAACCGTGATACGAATCTTGATGGGATGGACAACGCAGGAAGCGCTTTGGCCTTTGATGCCTCGCATTCATCTGCTCGCGAAACCCTGATGGATCCCGAGTAGGATGTTATGAGCTCATGGACGACGCTTCATGGAGTATTCGTTTTACCTACGTGATAGCTGAAGGCGCGTCTCGCTTCTGACCTTTCCTCACAATTTTGAGATTGTAAATAATTATAGAACCTGATACTGTTTGGGGCACTCCTTTACAGATCTTGCAACCCATCTTGACTTGTTTAACATGAGCGTGGGATGAATTGATGACGCGCTTCTAGTCGTGGGGACGTCGCGTCTTGTTACTACTATTGTCACCGACATCGAAGTTGGCTGTGGGAAGGGTCTCTGGGCTTTTGTAGATTTTGTTAAGGATGTAAGGAGGGAATTTTGCCAAGCATGTAGTTGGACGATACCTCAAAAGGCCTCGACTTCTACAGTTCGGTTCGCGCAACATCCGCGGACTCCGAAGTGGTCAGCGTTCAGTCCATCTCATCGGATCGGAGACGCTGAAGGAGTGAGAGCACCACGTATCGCTCAAAATGGACATGTTTATGATGTCAAGTCGTGTTACGTCACGTGGGCAGGCCGGGCCTACTTCACCACCTTCCCTTCCTTCCTCTTCAACCCATCAACTTCACAACAACAACACCACAACCACCACAATACCCCCCATTTCGCCTCTAGGCAGTTATTTCCGATACATCACAATGCGTCTGCTCATCACAAGTCGGGTCTGGATGATGAACTTAGTAAGGGAAACGAAAAGATGAGCAACCCTGTCGGGAAAGAGCAGAATAAGAAGTGAAGGAAAGACAGCCGGAGTCACGTAATCAATAGATTCTGCCACGACGATGTGCCGGACGTCCAAGATGCAGCCACAGCGAAGTTGTCCGCCAAAGCTGATGCTGCACCCGATCTCCATCCGAACAGCTGGAAAAACAACGATAGGTTGTGTTAGCTACTAGCGGTTATCTCTGTCATTACCAGGTGCAACTGAGAATGGCAGAAAGCTGACAACGCCAAGCCTGGCTGAGTGGTCACAACCGGGGCGATCGGCCCAGTGTACGGCACCAGTTTTCTCTTTTGAGATTATCTCACCACAAACGTTTCGGCGTATTACTGAATGCGCCAGGCAACCTCAGCTTAATCTAGAGAGAAAAAGGGTTATGAATTACTTCTTCTGGCAACCAAGCCTTTCGGGATGTTCAAGAGTCTGAGGATCTGCCCACTAGAAGAGCGGACATTAGTGGCTTTTTAAATACAGGGAGCCACACCTCGAAATGTTACTATCGTCACGGTTGGCGTATGTTTCCCACGTAATCATTGACGATCACCAACTCACTTACCAGGGTCCGTTCCGATAGCCTTTTATGCTTTGGTGAATCACCTACAGAGGAATTTCCGGCGTTAAGTAATTGAGGGGCGTCCGTTTCGATCAAACTGTTTACTATGGCAAGATGATCCGCAGATGTATTGCCTCCTCAGTCTCGGCCTAGTCTTAGACATTGACGAAGTTGGTGGTAAGCTCACTTGGAGAAGGCAAGAGAACGGGAGTAATGAAAACTAGCCGGAGAACTCATTTTCTGCGTCAATTGTGAATGATGTTGTTAGTGGCAGCTGGTGCCGACATCGAAGATAAAAGGGCAATCCACTCCGTTTGCTTCTCTTGGCCCTTGCCAATGAGATTTAGATGAAAGCAAATGTTTGGGGGGCCATAAATCGTTGACCATTGTTCATTAAACGTCCTGTTGTGGTTTTACATGCATAATTCTTATGCCAACATCCCAATCATTCCCTTCTGACACAGAAGCTCTCACGGAACGTCTAGTCGTGGACCATCAAACGCCCTCGCCATGCAAGACGCCAAAGGACGGACTCAGTCCATTCTTGGCCCAACTAATACATCGCCGCCCCCTCTCTGTTCCAGAAGCCATTGAGCTCGGGTCTGGCCCTTTGTCCAGCCCTTCGTCGATTTGATTATCTGCCATCATTGGCTCCTATTTCGCTCTCATGCGATCTTTAAGGCGCAATTTGCGCTGAGATGATTCGCTTCGTTGTCGTGGTGGTTTGCTTTGGTGTCGTGGTGATCTACTTCTTCGCCGCACATCCGACTCCTACCGGTGGGGTCGCAGATCCTTGACGTAAAAGTCGAGTTTGTCGGAGTGATAAACGTGACCAGGCGGGTTCACGGCACCAGTATAAAGGTTGTCGATAGAGTGCTGGTGAAATGTCTCCGATTTGGTGCATTGGAGGATATGCGTGAGACCTGGAGGATTGGTGAGACGGAAAATACCATATCTGTATGGCTGTTAGCTAATAGTCCGGAACAGGGTAGCTTAGGGGACGTACGATGGCTGATGTCTCGGAGAGCAGACTATGGCGATGCTCTCCGGCATCATGACCTGGTATCCGGCCTGCGTGTGCAGATCTCTCGAACTCATGAAGCAGGTCTGCGTGGGATGCGTGTGGATCCAGCCCACCATCAACAAATCCTCGTTGATACAGTAGTCCAGCATCGCGGATTCATTCTCAGTCTCACAGGTATCTGGCGTGCTCTTTTGCTCGGGAATGACCAGGCAGCTGATGAACAGCGCGTTGTTAACTGGCCGACCACATAAGATACCACACATCTCGAGTCCCTTGCGGGTGTTGTCCGCCGCAATATTGAGAAACGCCTCCCGAAGTTGCGTGGGGAGAAATACAGGCCGAATAGGGTCGCCGTTCTCGAGGTATGCTGCTGGACGAAAAGCCAAGCGCTCTTTTGCTGATGGGGTTTGGGGTATCTCCTCCTTCGAGGGGAGTTCAGGTACGTCTCTATGTAAGGAATTCGGAGTAGGCGGAGGCATGTACGAGGGTAATGGCTCTTTGCCGGGTCTGGTGGGTGGCGCAGCATCGAGTTCTTGGCGCCATGTCGTGAAGTCCTCTTTTGGCGGCTTCGGCGGTTGAGGTGGTGTTGGACTGTATGTGCGTTGCGGTTCCAGAGGTGCGACCTCCCATTCCACTGCCCTCGGCCTCGAAATCGAGGGATAGTTGTACGAATAACTCGGGGGCGGTGGTCTCGGCGGTGGTACCAGTCCTCTTGAAATTGTGACATCCGCGTCGTGTCCTCCGTCAGTACCATCGAGACGCCGCCGTGTAGCCTCAATCTGCCTTCGAATCTCGTCCTCTTCTGCAAGGGGATTGCCGAACTGCTCCCAATCCTCCCAGCGTCCGCCCTTCCGGCGCTCATGCTCCTCCTCCTCGGTGACGCCAGCCTGCCTCGTCGCCCGCCTCGCAGCATCTCTTCTTTTGAAGTCTCTTTGCGCTAGAGACACGGCTAGCTCCTGATTTTCGGCGGCATCGAGGATCTTCGCGTTTCCGCTGAGTGTAGGGTCTCGTGAGGCGAATTCGTCGTAGCTCGATGGTCGGTTCTGCGGTTTAGCGCTCGCCCTCTTTTTCGAAGCGTTCATCAATTGCCACTCGTTGTAGTCGCGCTCAATCTGCGGTTTGAGGCCCTCCAGCAATCCAAACACCTCCTCTTGTTGTCGCTTAAACAGCGGCTTGGTGAGAGCTTTGTTCTCGGGGAGCTTAGAGTCGGGATGGGTTTTGAGGTGGTTGAGAACAAGCATCGAGTGGCGCCATAGCATTTGATACGCCTTGCGGACATCGTTATCTTGCAGCGCAAACGTTGCCTAGGTCGGTCAGTCAGCATGGCGCAGGCAAGCCTAAGAGGCAGGTAGTACTTACCTCTTGGAATAGGGTGTCGGCAGAACGTGCCCAGTATTTGAAGGGAATCGTTGTCCTAAACTCGAAATCCTCCGCTGCATCGGTGATTTCCTTGATGCTCATGGGCCGGGCCGGCCGGGGGCTTGAGGGTCCGTTCATCGTGGTTGTATGTCGCGGGAAGGCGCGCAGCTAGATGTGATGTTGTGTCGAGGTTGACCTCTCGTGGGGCGGTGTACGATGTTATCGTGCCTAAAGTTAAGATCGCGGATGGTGACGTACACCGTTCAATAGATCGCTTGCATCGTTTCGTGGGTAGGAAGCCAGAAAGGCAGCCTTAAGGTAGCAGCAGATGCTCGTCCATTCGGTCAAGACGTTTGTAGGTTTCGTCCCCGGAGCCGTCTGACGAAGCGCAACCTGGGCAGCCACGAGTGGCTGAACCACCCCGCCATGGGAACCGACAAGGTTCTTGGGCAGGGTTGGAGGGGTAGAGCTTGGACCCCTGCTTTCATCACGTGTACTAAAATAAGGTCTCACGTGACGTTTCCTGCGACTTCAAGGAGATCGGTGGCCGAAGGGAGTTTCGGTGAGGCTCATGCTCAACCAATAGCATTCGACCACTGTCGAACACGCCCAACGACGTCAATCTTCAATTTCTCGAGCATCATTTCTGCAAAATGGACCGGCTCGAACTCTGGCCAGCGTGTTATCGCGCACAAAAGTGAGATAGAAACGTCATTCTTGTTTGTCCATATCCGTATTTCCGTTCGATTTACGAGTCTGCTCGCCTCACCCAGACCCTCGGAAAATGTCGGAACAGCGACACTAGACAAAACAAAAATCATGGCCTAGGCGGGCCGGCCAGTCCGTCCGTCCAAATTGCGTTTCTTGGTTGGTTTCCCTGCACTGATCCCTTCGCGGCTCGAGTCTGACGCCTGTCTGAGTGTGGCACCATCCTCGGATGCTCCCACCGCCTGCTCGAACGAGCCGGACCGTGTCAGGTGTGCTTTTTCCGTTGCAGCTTGAGGTGCATTTCATCCAGCAAACACGCCCCCCACGTTTCCGCTGGTCGCCGGTGAGCGGTGGTAAGCGTATCTCTCATCTCTCAGGCGGTCTGATCTGGAGACCTATCCCTGTCTCGAACTCTTGCGTTCACCCATTAGCCAGTGTCTCATACTCGCGTGCGTGGCAGTGCCAAGTCGTCAGGTCATTACCCATCACATCTTGCGATCTGCCAAATCTGACGGCGAGATGGCTTGATGTTCTTGCGGGCAGTCTGAAGTGCGTGGGGGGAATTGGCATGCCAGCCTTGCCTGAATGGTCGCGGACATTTCCCGCGAAACTGGGTACTGCCCCATGAATAGTCGATATTTCACGTATGATTGACTTGGCCTGTGTTATGGTTGCCCTGGGCAGATTCAAGATTCAGGGATGGGTGCAATCACGTCCTGCATGCCTGGACCATACTGAATGAACCTTGAAGCCTCCCCGTCAAGGCCATAAGGCTACAACGCCGGCTACAATAAAATAGAGACTTTCCTCCCGCATTGTTACTGAGCTTTTCGACATTGTGAATCCAACTATTTTATTACCAACTCTTCCAAAATCTCTCTATACTGTCAAGGAGTCAAGTCGTAATATTCGTTTCTTCACTAAAAAGCATCATTATGTCTTCCTCCCTTTGCAAAAGTAAGCCACTTGACTGGAGTAATACGAGCCACTACTGACAACCGCCAGAAAGCGTCGAAAACACCATGTCTCATTTCACCCTGAGCATGGGACGAGCCTCTGTCCAGAATAACGTCTCAATGTGGACAACGCTCTCCCAATGCTACAACGAAATCGCAAAGACCTTTGCGCTCCAAGACCCAGAGTCCATCATCACCAATCCCTCCAGCATCTCCGCAGTCGTGCATGCAACCTTCGACCACGACGCTCACGGCCTGGTAGAGCAGAACTCTTCTACCATGCTCCACGGAATCGACGACGTCACCAAGGCACACATGCTCGCCCAAGCCATCGCGGGCATGGTTGCATTCTTCCGTACGCTCGCGGTCCATCACGAGCACAGCCCCGTAGATCGCGCCTCGTTCGACCGCGACGTCCAACGATTTGCAGACTGCGAGTTGCGCTCCGCAATGATTCGCAAGATCGAGGAGAGTCGCATCTTTAGCCGCTGCTACATCAAAACTCAGATCGCGGATCTCATTATGGACGCCGTAGAGGGCAAGATCAACGATGCCGAGTTCGCTTCGGAGGACGAGTACCAGAACGCTATTGGCTGGGCGACAGAGCTGCCCGCAAGGAATATGGGGTTGCCATGGGGCTTCACGATCATGACCTTGAACTGAGAGGAGAAGTTCTAATGACGATTTCATGAGAGAGAGAATTTTGGAAACAGGTCGCATGTAGCGAGGCGTTTTGGGAAAGTTCGTTATCGGAGCATTGCTGGGTATAATTCATAGTCCTGATAGCTTTATGTCATTATTTGTATCGCCATTCCATCACAGACTTGACTCTTCATGCTTCATTAACCCTTCTTCGCAGCAGCCTGCACGCTGGTTTGCAGCTGAATAATATCTCCCTTCTTCTTCTCGAGCTTGCTCTGGACATCCTTGATCTGATCCTCGTGCCTCACACTACAAACGTTAGCAAATGACTTATAGCATGAGCGTAGTTATCCAAAACGCACATCTCCTTGGTAATGAAATCCAAGCGACCCTTCACCGTGCTCTCGGCTTCCACCCTGTCCTGCTTCAGCAACACCGGCCCAACGAGCTTGTAAATTTGCTCGCCCTCCTGGAGCTTGTCGAACTCCTTCGCGATGTTTCAGCATTCCAGACATGCAAAAGATTGCCTTCGATTTAAGGCTCACCTCTTTAACTCCCTGGTTCTCCTGCTTCTGGGCCTCGAGTTTTTGGCGCGCCTGGACGAGGGTCTGAAATTCTAATGAAGGTTTAGTGGCAAACCTCCTACACGAAATTCCAGTTGCTCACCTGTTTGGAGAGCTTGGTACTCTTCCGAGAGTGTTTGCAGCTTAGCTTGAATCTCAGCCATGTTGAATGAGTATGTGTGAGGGGTTCGGCTGAGAAAAAAAAAGGGAAGAGGATCCAATATTTTCTGCTGGTGATTGAACACGTGCAGCGAAGTTCTCAGACTATTTTCATACAATGATTCGACATAGGTAATGCCAGCCGATAATTCAGACGTTTTGTAATGCCAAGACTTGAAGAGTTGGTCGTCCTTTCGACTGTCGTCGATTGGTCCGAAGAAGATGCCTGATACTTGGGTGCAGCGTTTATGCTGCGCTGGGAAAGTGGTGAGAGGCCGTGGTACTGGACAGATGCACTTAACCTGCTACATGCATATTGAAGAGAAGTTCAAACACCTTTGTAGGACGCACGAAATCACCAGTTAAGGGCTGTATGCATACATAGATAAATCTAGATTGATTTCTACTATTCCTCTACTATGTGGAAATCAGGGAAAAATTCTGTGTGTTGTCTTGCCATTGACTACGAGGACGGTTATGAAAGACAGGCAAATAAATAAGCCAGCCAACTACCATTAATCCGTCTCATGCATCTAAACCCATCAAGGCCCCCACCCCCACCCCCAGCAACCAGCAAGGCACGCACCTCTAGGTGTCTGGCATCACGAAGTACCCAGGCAACGTCAAATAATCGCACACCCGCCTCCCCAAGGTTCCCAACCAGCAAAACCCACGATCCGCCAGTGCCAAGCGCCGAAACAACCCTTCTCGGCTTCGAATCGAATTCTCTCCCCCTCTGCCTAATTCTCGATTTCTAGGGTTCGGACGCCACGTCGAAGCCCACACGAATCGGTGTCAAAGGCACAAGCGGCTCTCAAGTTTCCCCGCTCTTTTCCATCCTCATCACGAATTCCGCGCCCGTCGACCAGCATCATTTCGTCCCATTCTCTCGCAAACCTTCCGGTCGACCGACGGGGCAGGTGATCACTTCCCTCCGCCGAAAGCCGCAAAGATGTCGGGAATCACCGACTTCCTCGGCCGGGCCATCAGCACGGTCAAACAGGCCATCGACGCCGACAATGCTGCCGATTACGAAAAGGCCTTCAACCTTTACACAAAGTCCCTCGAACTCTTCGTCCTCGCCGTCAAATGGGAGAAGAACCCAAAGTCAAAGGAGCTCATCCGCCAGAAGACGGCCGAGTACATGGACCGCGCCGAGAAACTCAAAACGTATTTAGCGGAAGCCGAGCAGAAGAAGAGCGGGGGCGGAGGCGGCGGCGGCAAGCCTGGAGCCATGGGCGTTAACGGCGGCGGCAAGGGTAAGGCAAACGCTGACGAGGGCGACGAGGACAACAAGAAGTTGCGCAACGCCCTCAGTGGCGCTATTTTACAGGAGCGGCCCAATGTGCGGTGGGACGATGTCGCTGGTCTGGAAGGCGCCAAGGATACCCTCAAGGAGGCCGTCGTACTACCGATAAAGTTCCCCTCACTTTTCCAGGGCAAGCGACAGGCGTGGAAAGGTATTCTGCTGTATGGCCCACCCGGAACGGGTAAGAGCTATTTGGCCAAGGCGGTTGCGACGGAGGCAAACAGCACATTTTTCAGTGTCAGCAGTTCCGACTTGGTGAGCAAGTGGATGGGTGAAAGTGAAAGGTGAGCTTCAAGCCGATTGAGATTCCTCTAACTGCGTACTGATTGCCGACAAACAGACTCGTCAAAGCCCTCTTCAGCATGGCAAGAGAAAACAAGCCTTCGGTCCTGTTCATTGACGAGATAGACGCTTTGTGCGGACCCCGTGGCGAAGGCGAGTCCGAGGCTTCGAGGCGTATCAAGACCGAGCTGCTTGTGCAAATGGACGGCGTCGGTAACGACAGCAAGGGAATCTTGGTGCTCGGCGCAACAAACATCCCCTGGCAACTCGACGCAGCCATTCGTAGACGTTTCCAACGTCGCGTACACATTGGTCTACCCGATGCCAACGGCCGCGCGCGCATGTTCAAGCTTGCCGTCGGCGACACTGAGACTAATCTTCAGGCGGACGACTACCGCGTGCTCGCTGAGATGTCGGAGGGCTTCTCGGGTAGTGATATTTCCAACGTGGTACAGCAAGCATTGATGGGACCAGTGAGAAAGATAATTCAGGCAACTCATTTCAAGCCGGTACGTCCGAACAGCATCCGTTACAGAGGCTCGCGGAAAAGGGTTTGCTAACAAGCACAGGTCATGGTCGACGGCGTCAAGAAACTGACGCCTTGCTCCCCTGGCGACCCCGCAGCCAAGGAGATGACCTACCACGACGTCGATTCAGAAGAGCTGATGGCGCCCATCATCGAGCTCAAGGACTTCAAGCAGGCGCTCAGAGATTCGCATCCCACCGTCTCCGAGGACGACGCCGCCAAGCAAATAGAGTGGACGAACGAGTTTGGCAGCGAGGGCGCATGAGCTGGACCGTTCGCCCGAGGATTCAAAACAGACGGGGAGATCTCGTACTCCTCCTAGCCACGTCAACTACCAACAAAACAGTCTTCATGTGGAGGGAGAGGTTTCTACGCGAGCGATATGATAAAGCCACAACAAACGAAACACAACGACAGTTTGGAAGACGAATGCTTCATTATTACCCTTGTTCTCAAAGAACGAAAGAAGCTCAGACTCGGCGGATGATTACTGTCTAGGGGCGGAAACGGGTGTTCTCGATCCCGTTCACATGCATGTTGTGCATGCGCTGTGTCGGGTCCCAGAACCCCCCCCCTTTTTTTTTTTTGTCATGGGAGTGAAGGGAGAATAAAGAGGGCGTCCTTTGGCGTTGCAAACCGGGCGGGCATTGGGTGGGAAACAGATATTGGCACCATGTGTTTGTGTGTGTTTTATTTTATTTTACTGCATTGCAGCCTTCGTCATTCTCAACTAAAGCGTGAAAAAGCGGCAGCAAAGGACGAAGGCTTCTTCTCAGCCTCTCCTAATTCTCTTGCTTCTGTTTGCGCGTTTTTTGGTGCCACTTCAAAGTACACTGATGTCGTGGCACAAAAACATCGTCTCGTATTGTGGGAGGGTCCCATCAAAAGTAGTATTCCAATAAAACAGATGTACACATCACGAGCGTGTAGAGGAGATTTTGCACACGTAAACCGTAAAGACAGTGAGTGAGTGGGTGGACGCAAAGGGTGAGACATTTCGATTCCTCTCTTGCGGGGTATGGACGACGATGGGTTTACATACACAGATGAATGCATTAACATCTTTTTCTTTTTGATTGCCCAAAAAAACGCCGACAGCCGATTGTTCATTCCCCAAATAACTCCCAAGAAAAATACAAGACAAGATCAACAGAGGACCAGGACCGCCTTTTCAGCGCTGCCGGATGCTGTAAGACCTATGCCGATGTGCCGCCAAAATAACCGACATAAGCTTACCTACAGAGAGAGAGCAGTAAAAGAGAAAAGATTTTGTTTGAAACAACAACAAGTCGTCCAGACCGAGCAAACCCCATACACAGAGAAGGGTATTTGTGTGAGGGGGGGTTTTTCTTTCTACTCGTCCTTGGACTTCTTCTTCTTCTTCTTCTTCTTTTCCCCGTCAGCTTTTTCGGGCTCGGCGACAGCTCCGACTTCGGACTCGCGCTTGCGCTTCTTCTTGTCCTCCTTGTCCTTCTTCTCCTTTTTCTCCTTCTTGTCCTTGGACTTTTCCTTTTTCTCTTTCTTGACCTCGGTGGCAACGGCGTCGACCATCTCCGTATCGTCGAGGTCCATGTCGCCTTCGACTTGTTCGAGGACGGAGGCCTGGGTTCCTTAGTTAACTTCTTGCATGAACGTGGTCAATGGGCAGGGGGTATTTTCAATCAAACATACCATGACATCAGCGTTCTTGGCGGGCTTTTTGCCAGTGGCATAGAACTCAAGACGGTCCTCGACCTGCTGGCGCAGAGCCTCACCGAACTTGGTCGTCGGGTTCTCGGTGTAGTTGTCGATACGGCTGGCAATAGAGCACTTGTTGGCGAGGTAGCGGGAGATGCGTCCCTTGTTCTTCACCGACGCCTTTCCGATGAAGCTGCTGTGGTAAATCAGACCGTACTTGGGCGTGTTGCTCTTGGTCTTGAGGGCGCGGAAGAGCGCCTTCTCGGCACCCAGGATCTGAAGCGTCGAGGCGGGGTACTTGGACAGGTTGGTCAGGGAGCCGGCGTGGGAAATGAGGCGTGCGGCAACGGGCGTCCCGATCAGGGTCTGCAAGTTGGGGGCGACGATGGACATCTTCTTGTCGAGGTAGTTAGCCGTGGCGCGGCGGGCCTCAGCTTGCTGGACAACCGCCTCAGCGAAACCCTTGACGATCTCGAGGTCGGCGGGCGTGATGGCCAGACCCATGGAGACCTTGGCCGCGTCAATGATGGCCTGGGCCTTCTCGCCGTCCTCCTCAACGAGAGCAGCGATGTCATGGAGCTTGTCGTCGGTCAGGGTGGCCTTGTCGCCGATGGCCAAAACGAGCTTGGCGTAGGTGAGGTTGTCGGAGACGATCTTGACCAGCTCGGGGAAGTGCCAGCCGTACCACTCCCTCACGCGCATGAAGAACTGGTTGACGCCCTTGTCTTGGAACTCGACGGTGGCCGAGGCCTGAATGACGTGGTTGTCGTTCTTGGTCGTGCTGAACTTGACCTTGGCGCGGGAGTAGGAGTGACCGAGACCAAGTCCGGCGGCGGTGGAGTCGCCGGTCTGGAGGCCCTTGAGGAGGCGGTCGGCGTGGAGACGGACGCCGCGGAGGAGATCGCCGGCGACCTCTGAGGTCTCGGAGGTTTCGCAGTCGACGCCGGGGAAGGTGGACTTGATGACGGAGGCGAGGTTCTTCTCGGCGACCGCAATGGTGACCTTGGACTTCTTGCCGGAGGTCTGGGGAAGGTTGAGCTCGAGGACGGACTTGAGGTGGTCGGACATAAGACCCTCGGAGATATGGTTGATCTCGTCCAAAGCCTGCTTTCCGGTGCTGCGAGAAAAGACGGGTTAGCCTTTACTTTCGAAGATATCTCCCATTCTCCGTCCGCTCCACTGTTCGCAGACGCGCCGCTGAAAGATGTGCGCGAGAGAAGGGGTTTCCGTACTCAAAGGGGGTGAAATTGACAAGCTTGACCATCTTTCCGAAGCGGGCGAGGTCATTGATGGTTTCCTGGGCCTCCTTTTGGCGCAGACCAATGCTGTCGGGCTGGTGCTCGACGTGGAACACGCCGTAGCCCATGGGGGCCTCGTAGAGGAGGTAGTTGACGGCGGCCATTTTGGATGCGTCTGTCTGTCTCAAGACTTTTGATTGAAAAAGCCTCTAAGGATGGGGCCGACAGAGAGCCTCACGCGCGAAGAGCAGAGTTGTGGGTTTTGGGGCGAGAGGCAGGTTCGAGGGTCTCGAGACAGAGATTCGAAAGTCGAGTTTGCTCGGATTTTTTTTCTTCAATTTTTCCTCAAACCCCACTGGTGTCAATTGGAATTTTTCTGGAGCTCGCAAAAGCTGGGCGCACGGGCCAGTTCCGGCTGAGTGTGGCATCTCCGGGTCACGTGCTTTCGGTCCTGGCAGAAGCCAGCGCCGACATCTGCCCGGTACCTAGGTAGGGTCTCGGTGTGGCTTGCGGGTGGTTGTGTGGCTCATGAACTATCGGCCGCAGACGGGAAGAGAATAGGATAGAGTCGAACTGGATGGGATGCTGGTAAGTTGTTAGGCCTAAGTCGGCCTTTCTGAGGTGCTCTTCAATTATAACGCAAGAAGCGATCTAATTCGATGGCATCTTCAGGCAGCATACCTGGGCAGAGAGTTGAAGCATCCAGTCCCGATGTCTGTAGACTGCAACTACAAACGAAGTCAATGAGATGTGTGGACTGAAGCTTATTGCTTTATCGTCGATTCAGGTGTATCGTGATTTCCCTGTGTGGTGTAGGTATAAAGGATTACAACAGTCCGAGGCGCTGGCAACGTGCTTTCGCTTGCAACGTGTTGAGCAACAGTATGGCCAGCGATCATGGTGCGAAGTACGAAACTGATTGATTGATGTGTAACTAACTAATGTGCCGAAAAATGGCACATACACTAAGAAAAAGGAAATTACATGGAGCCAATATAAATATCCCATATTTAGGCGTAAATACATACCTCTAAACATCCAACTCATGTATCTCACTTATGGTGATGTGGGCCTGACACACCCCCTTAGACCTTGAGATAAGGCTATTATGAGGTCTATATTATAATAATTACACCTATATTCATTATTCCTACTATAAACCCATCCTAAGGCTAACTACTATACTTATAATATATATATTCTATTATTATCTAAGTCTATTATAGAAATTCCCCCTTGAATTAGACTTAGGGTATTTAGTTGAGTAGTATAGCCCACTACTTAATTAGGCGTACTTAACTAAAAGAGCTAGTAACTTAACCTAAGGTCTTAGGTTTAATTTAGGGTTATGGATTTCTACTGGCTACTATTTCTTGATGCTATTAAAATGTGAATTCCGGCTGTTTTGGCTGTAAAATTGAGGATTATATATTTGTGGGTTATTAGTAGAGTTTTCTGCCTATTAAGACTTTAGTTCCCTAACTTCTAAGACCTCTTATTAAAGTAATACTTATTTAGGCTGAGTATGGATCCTAGAAGGGGTCCCGGTTTCTCTTTTATTATTTTAATATATATTATATAGTAGTTTATATTATTAAAATATAAAACTTTATAATAGAGAGCTTTATTATAGAGTAGAAATATTAGATTTATGAACTTAAATTATATAAAGGAGAGCTAAGTAAATATAAGGAAATCTTATAACTAGAAGGGATTTTATAGTTAGGTTTTATTTTATTTTATAGCCTGGAATTAGGTGATTTAAATAGTATATTTTCTAATTATAAAAAGTATTTCTTAGGTACTATTTTTATTAATTATAGCCCTAATATTTACTATATTTAATTAGGCTATAAATTAATTCTAGCTTTAGACTAGAAGGGCCTTTATAAACCTATTAATAATTATCTTATTTATTTTAACTTATTTAAACTTAATTTTACCTTTTTTAATTTCTTATTATATTTATAAGTTATTAATATTAATATAATATAACTTACTAGTTACTTAAGGTTGCTTAGTAGTTAATAGTTAGAGGGTTTAAGTATTATTATAGTATATATAGAAGTCTTTATTAAATTTAAGTTAAAATTTATTTATAAGTTAAATAATAGTAAGATACTCTTTTATAGTACTAGAGAGGGCTACTAATTCTACCTTAGTACTAGAGGTAATAACTTAGTACTATTTTAATAATTTCTATAAAATTAATTCTCTAAATAATATTATTATATAACCCTAAGTACTTTTATAAGTAATACTATTATTAATAAAGGAAGTATTTAAAGTATAAAAGAGAAGTCTCTTATTTTTAATATTAAATTTAATTACTAAGTACCTTATTTATTATAAATATATAAGGTATTAATTAATTACTTTATAATACTTAGTAAATAGGTTTATAGAGAATTTTATTAATTTTAATAATATTCTTATAATATCTAATTAAGTAATTATAGCTATATAGTTAATAGATCTAGATTTATATTAATATAAGTAAATTTTATTATTAGAGACTTACCTGGGGTTAGGGACTAACTTATTAAATACTATAGGGGTTATTATTATTTATAATAAGATTATGTTGCTAATATTGAACTTGTTATAGATTTTCTTAATATACTTATTAAGATAGAGCTATAATTTGTATTATTAATAATCTTAAATAATTTAAATACCTAGGAATATACTTAATTTACTTATTTCTATTATCTTATAAGTTAACTTAAGTCTATTAATAATAACTCTTACCTTAGTATAATCTCCCTTTTAAAAGAGGACTATAATATTATCCATAAATATAAAAACTAGTATATTACTTATAATAAAAATATAATTATTTTTATTTAATAGTTTAGTATTTAGGAACTATAGAGTTATTTTGAGACTTTATTACTATAGGAGAGGTAATTATTGGAGGCTATATAAAGCTTTTTAAAGTATAAGGTATTTACCTAATTTATTAAATCCAGGAGGGTAATAAATATAAATAACCTTATCTAATATTATATTTATAAAGGCATTTATAGTATTAAGTTAAATTAATTTAAGGTTAAACTTTATTATAATTACTATAATACTTTTAAATAAGTATAAGGTAAGTATTAATATATAGGTATTAAGCCTATTTTCTAGTTAAAGGTCTCCCCTTATATAAATTCTTGCCTTGAATTTCCTTAAGTAACTATATTTATTAAACTTATATATAAATACCTATTTAAGGGGAAGAATTTAATATTCCTTTTTAATATCCTTAAGTCTAATAAGTTTAAATATTCCCTTATTCTAAATAATTTAATATTTAATATTTATCACAGTTAACTACTTATTCTAGTATTAATATTTCCTTACTACTATATAATTTATAGGGACTAATTAGAGATCTTAGTAATAAATTTTACCTAAGTCTTCTACTAAGGTATTTTTCTAATTCTTATTCTTAATTATATTTATTAATAATAGGAAATTAAATTAATTTAGGGAAGTCTCTCTTACTTATTTTCTTATTAATAACCTTATAATAATACTTAGTTAATAATTAACTTATTTAACTAGAATTCTCCAATTAAATAAGGTATTATTATAAGAACTTCTAGGCCTTCCTCTCTTTATTATTATTAAATAGGAAATTAAATTATCCACTTACTTTAGTACTTTAATTAACTTAGTAACTTATTATTATTCCTGGGCTATATTTATCTCTTCTACTACCCCCTTAATTAGACTAGTTAGTACTATTAATTATTCTCTTAAGAGTACTAGGCTTAGTAGTTATATATTAGTATTCAACTTAAATTAACCCTCCTTAAGTAGCTAAAAATTAGCTTTGTAGAGTTGCTTATCTCTATTCTATAGGATAGAGTCTATTAATAACTCTTCCATAATTGGGTCTAGGTTCTTAACCTTAAGTTACTTAAATATAAACTAAAGTTCCTATTAGTATAATTAGCTAGTATTCTTAATCCTTAAATTATATATAATATTCTTATTAAAAGTAATATTATAAATTTAAAGAATTTTACTTAATAGAGGTACTTAAATCTAGTAAATATTAGTACTATTATAATTATAGAGATAACTAATATATACCCTTAGTAGAGTCTTGTTTGTATACTACTTATCCCTCTTATAGGTCTTTATTAATAGGTATACTTAATATTTATATCTCTTAAGATAGCTAATTTATAGGAGCTCTACTTAGTAATAGGAGGTATTTAGCTATTTATTAAGCTAGTTATTAATAAGACCTTCTAGAGTCTTCTATTTATAGTAGTAATAACTTAGTTTATTTACTAGGTAAATTACTATTCTAATAAGTTCTAGTACTATAGATTTAGGAAATTATAATTAATATCTTAGAGATCTTATAATTATAAATATAATCCCACTATACTTCTTAGTAGGGTTCTAAGTACTTATATAATCCACTAATCTTTTAATAAGTATTCCTTCTATTACTGCCTAAATATTAAAGGTATTCCTAAGAGTTATATCCTAATTAAATTAAATAATAAATACTATAATACTATATTATTATTTAAGATAAGTAATAATCTTCTATATTACCTAGAGGCCCTCCTTCCTTATTCTTAGAGTTTATCCCTAAATAAAGTCTAACTATTAATTTATAAATAATAGGAAGTACTTCTCTCTATTATAAGTATTACTTATAAAGAAGAAGTTAATAGTAATATAATTCCCTAGTATTATAGGCTAATAATTAGGAGGTCTCCTTAAGACTTATTGGATTACTTTACTAACTATATAGGCTTTATATTTATTCTTAGTAATTCCCTTTAGTTTAATACTTATAGTAATCTTTATTATTTATTCTAGGCCTCTTATACTTAAATAATTTAGTCTTTTATACTATAACTAAGCTTTAGCTTTTGAGAATTACTTATTCTTAGAGAATTTAAACCTAATATATAATTAATTATTACCTCTAATATTAAATTAGACTTATTTAGGTTTATTCTCTTCTTTTTCCTAAGGATAATACTTAATAATATACTATTCTAGTTAATAAGGGGTAAAGTAGAGAATCTCTCCCTTTTTATTTTTAAGTCCTAGGATTTTAGTAGTAAATATAAGGCCTTTATTCTAAAGGACCTTTACTGAGAGTAATATTATTAGGTATAATAAATAATACTATATATTTAGAGTTAGTATACTCTTTTTTCCTATACCCCCTTAATTAGGTTTAACTTTTATTTTACTAATTACCTCCGCAGTAATTATCCCTCCTCTTATAAGGATTTACTTTTACTAAGTATAATTAAGATTACTTATTTAATTAATATTATTATAAATATAAAATATAATTCTATAGTTAATAATTATATTACTTTAGAGAGTATTATTAATAATAAAGTTTATTTATTTAAAGGTATAAAAGGAGGAAAAATAAATTAATTTATTATTATTTTAAGTATCCTAGTTATAGAGGGATATATTTATCTTATTATAATAATCTTAGAATTAAGATTTAGATTATAATACCTAATAATTATTATTATTATTATTCCTCTAGTTATTAAATAATAATAATCTATTACTTAGTTACTTAATCTCCTTCTCTAGTTTCTCCTTAATACTCTAGTTCTCTAGTCTATTTAACTATACTTATTTAGCCTTAATGCATTTCTTATTTATTACAGAGTTAGAGTTATATAATAACCTTCTCTTATGTGGGTTTAAATAGTAGTATTCTAATACCCAATAGTACTTGCAATATACTAAGCACTCTAGCTTACTATACTTCTACTTCTTCCTCTCTAAACCTTTTAAGTTTTTATTCTCTCCCTACTAAGTTATAAAACTTAAGCCCTTAAATTACTTTAATAATAAAGGCTTAGATAGTGTAAGCTAGTTAGGGTAAAATATTCGTATTTAATAGCAAAATTAGTGAGCCTATTCTATACCTAGTATCTATATAAAAAAAAATTAATTATTTCCCTTCTCTTATTCTTTATTTTTATAATTATTATTTAAGAAGGAGAAAGTAGTATTAGTATAATAGTCTAGAGCTATTTCTTTAATAGTATTTAGGAAGTCTAAGACTTAAAAAGTAGAACTTATTAAGAATAATATCTTTATTATTATAGCTTCCTCTAGTATTTCCTAATAAGTAATTAACTATTTAAATACTTAGGATTATTTAATTAATTAAAAGTAGGTATTATATTATTAGAGGATATAATATTATCTTAAGAAGTTATTTAATTAGAATTATTATTATAGAGCCTTAAGAATTAATTAAGGATTAAGCTAATTAATTACTTAACTAAGATAAATCTAATTAATTAATATTATAATATCTCTACTTAGTTTAACTAGGTTATCCCTAATATACTTATAGTTCTCTAGTTAACTTTAATACTTAAACTTAATAATTTAAGCTTTATTATTAAATAATAAATTATTATTTTATAATAATATAAGAGTGGGCTTTTTATTATTAGTAGTTTTATCTAAATTAGTGTACTCCTTAACTTTATACTAGTTAATAATTATTATAATATAGTTAAACCATTTAACCTAATCATTATCACTACACAAGTGCGGGGTATTTATATTCATGTCGTCTAAGCTTATCTTGAGCTTCTCTTATTTAGTAATTAATTTAAGGGATTTTTATTAATTTATAGGAAATTATTTTCCTCTCTTTCTGAGTCTTTCTTCTATTAATAATTATTTTGAGGGGTGCCTAGCTAATCTCTTTGGACTTCCCCTGTTTGTCGTATATTCAACACGATCACTAGTAGCATTGCATAGCTAAATCGGATGCTTGGGGTTGTAATGACTTCGATCGTGAAAAGATCTACTCTGTAGCTAATCTATGGCTTCAATTGTCGTTGGAAAACGACTTCACAATTCGAAATACTCTTACTAGAAATCAACTGGGCTCATAACTATTAAGTAATAGTATGGCTAGTGATCATAGTGTGAAGTACGAAACTGATTGATTGATGTGTAACTAACTAATGTGCTGAAAAATGGCGCATACACTAAGAAAAAGGAGGTTGCATGGAGCCAATGCAAATATCCCATATTTGGGCGTAAATGCATACCTCTGAACATCCAACTCATGCATCTCGCTTATGGTGATGTGGGCCTGACACAACGCAACCACCCTCCATCACAATGCTTTCACTACTACCCGATTCATCGAACCAGACGCAAACATCTGAGCTTCACTACGAGTCCAAGGTCGCAATTAATTGATTCCTGAGTCTCCTGGGGCTCCATCAGCCAAGTTCCACGTGTATCATCATGTCAGACCGCATGGAAAGGATCGCCTTATTCAAACGAATGACTTATTCATGATCATTACACATTACACATTAGATAACCATATTATATGTACAACACCAAACCTGGTCGAGAGCCAGTCAATCCGAAGTGAAACCTCTACGCACGTCTGCTCCGCTTCGCTCGCGCAGCACTACCGTTGGCCTTAGCCACACCATTCGCAACGCCATTTGCAGCCTCCGCGATAGGCGCCGCGTCAATCTTCGAGACCTCGTCAATCGTTTCCATGGGCTCGAACTCGGACTCCTCCGCCTCAGAGCGATCATCCTTCTCCTCGCCGTGTAAGACATAGCGGTAGCCAATGCGCACCAGGAAGAACAGCCAGAACAGATTGAGCGACTGCAACAGACCCAACAGCCCGAACGTGATAACTTTAGCGATCCAGCATTTGTACTGTTGCGTTTCCCAGTTGAGCTCATAGGGACCGACGGTGCTGAATTCGGTCAGGATGGACCAAAGGATTTTAAGGTTGATGACGTGGCGGAGGTAGATCCAGGAGGCGAGGGAAAGGCAGTACCACGGCCCGGTGATGGGACTGTCGATGTAGTTGAGGGATTTGGACATCTGGCACTCTTAGTATCATGGTTTGCCAGGAGAGCCGGTTCAACTTACAGCCATGAAAAAGTCTGAGATATCGTGGGTAAGGTACACAGCAATGCCCATGTAGGTGAAATGGAAGCGGTAGCTCAAGCCGATAAGGGAGAGGGTAACAATGTGGTGCGCAACCAGCTCGTAGTAGTCCTTGCGCGGCTTCTCCATACCCAAGAGCATAACCAGCGCCTGCTGTGCCCAGTATGCCGCTTCAAACAAGTAATAGAACTTCACGACGGCCTCATGCGTCTTATGGGGGAAGGTCTCATACATTCCGGTTGTGTTGAAGTACCATACGGGGGTTCGGCTCATGACGTAGAGGCCGGCAGGGCCAAGAATAGCAAAGTATACCGCTGTATACCCTTGCTCCATGAAGCGCTGCTGTTTGCCTCTTGAACGGATCTTGTAGTACTTGGCCAGCGGACGGAGAAGCTCCTGCATGACAAACTCACGCGTGAAGGTCAAGACGATTGAGTAGAAGAAGACAAAGGCAATATCCCACGGGCCCTTGGCATAGTGCACCGGGGAGCCATCTTCAGTATCAGAGAGCTTGTAGGAGAGAAAGATGAAGTGGTGAACAACGTTGGACTCGGTCGGGTTAACGGCGTAGGTAGACAGGAAGGCGAGGATGAGGACAAGAGGCGTCGTCCAAGTGTGCTTGACTGCAATATGCTTACAGCGACGAAGGAGAGCGTGGGCGCGGCTGCGCTGGGAGAGCTTGTCGAGTTTGTCCTGCTTTGTTGCGGTGGACGAGGGTTGGCCGTGGCCTCGGACGCTCGACTTTCTACGTCGGCGGACGGTTTGCTGCTGGTCTTTACCAGTGTGTGCCGGTGAAGAGGCTTGCATTGGAAGTTCTTCGGCAGCGGTCATTGTCGCGTGCTGCGGCTGATGCCTCGATAAAGATGCTGCGGCTGCGGTTGTGCTGGGTTTCCGTGTATTGAGTGTGCAATGCTTGGTTCAAGTGTAAAAGGGTGTGGTTTGGACGAAGCGAGACAGTCGCAATGTCGCAGCCCTTTGCAATTGACGACAAGGCAAAAGTCGGTCAAGGGGCAAAGAAGGCGCTGGCGCGGTGACTTGTTTTGTTGCAAAAGGAGGAAGAAGAGAAACACCCGATCGGTGTCGTCGGGGGGCTTTTTTTTCTTCTACTTCTTTCAATTTCCCCCGTGGCTTGCACCGGAGGCGGAATTAAGGGTGGAGCTTGAGGCGGACATAGGCCAATTCTCACAGTGTCTGACCAGGGAGTCTAGGGGGATTCTGGGGAAGTCATTAGCGACGCAGCAAATCGCAGGGCTTGACTGTACGCGTATGACCTCTTCATCCGCGCTAAACTGCCTTTTTTTTTTTCTTCCGTTCCGCTCCACCTGGTGGGAATCACCCCGGGGGGCCGGGGGGGGGGGGGGGATGCTTGAGAGTGTCAATTTTCTCTGTCCCGTTTGATGAAAGGGCCATCACTGCGAAGAAGCATATCACCACGCGGTGGATGTCTATCAGTGCTTTTTTTATATATTTTCTCTCTCACTGCATCTGAACTCCTCGAGTTATCCCCGAAGACCGACAGATAAGTGATGGAATACGTTTGGATCAGAATTAACTGTCCGAACTGGCATCAAGTCGGAGGTGAGCTTCTGTTGCAGATGGTGCTTGGGTTGCTTGAAACTGGTATTCTCACCCTGTCTGGATGCATCGAGCAGTCGACTTCTCTTTATTGCCCAACATATCACTGCCCAGAGTCAACGTCGTCGTCAAACTCTAGTTGTGGTTGCCGTCATCCCAAGACCCCTATTCTTGAGTTGAGTTGAGTTGGGCCCATGTCGTCACCTTTCCCTTTTCCGACCGCCTACCGAGGCTTTCGTCCCGTGTCACTGGCAAACTCGAACTCCCGGCAACCGGGCAACGGCCAGCCCGACAAGCCGCAGAGGTGGGACTTTCTTTCAGATTTCTTAAGTGAGGCAAGTGACATGTGGCATGTACCTATTGCAGTGTGGTCACAGCGTCGGTACATCCACACCTGGGAACCTGCAGATCACCCGCCCGCGCCACGCGTTCTCGCCTGGAAACCAACCTGCCTTGCCTGCCTACGGTCTACCTAGACCGTACAGAATACTGGCCTGCGATACCTGATTGGGTGCCCAGATAGGTACTTGCCTCTGGCCTAACTGAAATCCAAGCTCCAGTTGCGCGGTATTACAGACACGCAGGATTGCAGTAAGCATTACGGCACTGTCATCCCGTCCCGGCATTCAAACTTTGCAGGGAGCTGGGAGAGGGGAGGGCAGTGCTAGACATCCCGTCCACCGCGGGGCTCCGTGGCTGCCTCTGCGCCCATGGACTTGTAAGGTATTGTGGGATGTAAACGTGGACCTGCATCACAGCCCATTCGTGTCAGTTACTATTAGGTAGGTAGGTAGGTAGGTAATTGTTCTTGGCCCAAACAGCTTTCTGTGGGCAATAAAAATGACGGCTCCCGGCTCTTGTCCACGTCTGGTCGTCTTCTCTGCATAGCTTCTCGGCGTAGTTGATTTCCAGTTGAGTTCACTACCAGACGATACAAAAACTTCAGCTGTATGCATTTCCCGCGCCCGACCTGCATCATCACCTCGATTGCTGTTCTGCTAGCCACGCTCTTCTTAACGCACACCTACACCAATCTCCTTTCCCGAATTCCCCTGCCCGCTTTCAAATCGCCAACGGACAATATGGGCGGCGGTCCAGGTGAAGGTTTCCGTTCGGTGGCCTACTTCGTCAATTGGTAAGTCTACTACCACCACCAATATCCCCACCACCCAAGCTAACGCTATCCGCAGGGCTATCTACGCGCGCAAGCATCGTCCCCAAGACCTCCCAGTCGAGAACCTCACCCACATCCTCTACGCCTTCGCCAATGTCCGTTCCGACTCAGGCGAGGTTCACCTGACCGACGGTTGGGCCGATACCGATATCCACTGGGAGGGCGATAGCTGGAACGACGTTGGTACAAACCTTTACGGCTGTCTGAAGCAGCTGAACCTCCTCAAGCGTCGCAACCGCAACCTCAAAGTCCTGCTCTCTGTCGGTGGCTGGACCTACTCGTCCAACTTCAAGAACCCCGCCAGCTCGCCGCAGGGTCGCGACACCTTTGCCAGGAGCTGTGTAGACCTTATTAAGAACTTGGGCTTTGACGGTATCGACATTGACTGGGAGTACCCGCAGAGCCAGGCAGAGGCAGCCGACTTTGTCGCCCTGCTGCAGGCCGTCCGCAGCGCCATGGACCATTACGCCTCGACGCTCCCCGAGTGGTACCATTTCGAACTGACGGTTGCCTGCCCCGCTGGCGCACAGAACTATCAGAAGCTCGACCTCCCCGGGATGGATCGCCTGCTCGACTTCTGGAACCTGATGGCGTACGACTATGCTGGCTCTTGGGACAGCCTCGCGGGCCACCAAGCCAACCTGCAGCCCTGTCAACGGAACCCCAGAGCTACACCTTTCAGCACCGCAGCTGCCCTTTCATACTACACATCCCACGGCGTAAACCCCAATAAGATTGTGCTCGGCATGCCGTTGTATGGCCGCGCCTTCGAGAACACGGACGGACCCGGCACGCCATACTCTGGTGTCGGCGAGGGAAGCTGGGAGAACGGAGTTTTCGATTACAAAGTGCTGCCGCCGCCCGGCTCGCAAGAGCATGTTGATGAGCAGACGGGCGCAAGCTACTCCTACGACCCAAGCAGGAGAAAGATGATTACTTACGACAATGTGCACATGGCCCGGAGGAAGGGCGAGTACATCAGAGGGTGGGGTCTCGGAGGTGGCATGTGGTGGGAGAGCAGCGCCGATAAGCCAGGACATGAGTCTCTTATCGGAAACGTCGTGCATGCATTTGGAGGACCACATGCATTGATGAGGAGGGATAACTGCATCTCCCAACCGCAGTCGAAGTACGACAACTTTGGGAATGGGTTTCAGGGCTGAGCACATGTACACTAGACATTACCCGGTCGCGCATGAATCAAGTCATGATCGAATCACCAAATAAGGACGCAAGTCATGGGGGATTGGTCATGAGTATCGTGAATTTTGCATCGTCATTGCCAGCCAGTGATGTGGTGGTATTTACATCAACGCCCGTTTTTATGCGGCTCCCTGCCGACTAGATTGCTAACCAGGAACCAATCCTCCCAAACAGTCCTTTTTTATTCCATCACTCTCGCAAAGCACTGACACACAAGCTTACTCCTTCTTGTCGAAGACGTAGGTCAGGTGGCAGCGGCCGCAGTACTGGCGGTCGTTCATGGCAGCCATGAAAACACCGGCACCGCACTGGAGACATGTCAGTGTCTGATCTGGATTGTCTTGATGACAAAGAACTTACGGTGTCGGAAGGGCACTCGCGGCGGAGACGCTCAATCTTGCCATCGGAGTCGACCTTGTAGTACTTGAGGACGGCCAACTTGGTCTTCTTGCGCTTGTGCTTGATCTTCTTGGGGGTGGTGTAGACCTTCTTCTTGCGCTTCTTGGCACCACCACGCAGGCGCAGCACCAGGTGGAGGGTGCTCTCCTTCTGGATGTTGTAGTCGGAGAGGGTGCGGCCGTCCTCGAGCTGCTTTCCGGCGAAGATTAGGCGCTGCTGGTCGGGGGGGATGCCCTCCTTGTCCTGGATCTTGGACTTGACATTGTCGATGGTGTCGGAAGACTCCACCTCAAGGGTGATAGTCTTACCCGTGAGGGTCTTGACGAAGATCTGCATGATTGCCTGCTTGTGAGAGGTTAGATGAGTCGTTCACACGAACTGGAAGCATTCGGTGCTGGTCTGGCTTTCCCTCCCTCCCGTGCTGACTTGAAGGCCGGAGAGATTGTCGTTGTCGGCGAAGCGGTGGCAGCGATGGATTTCACAACGTCGCGCACCACACACGCTTTTCGCTAGAATCTTGACAACGACATTGCTACACCGCCGGCCGACGCTGTCGATTTCGCGACTGCGTCGGTCGGAGACCCCAGAGACAGAAACAAGCCGGCGACGGGAGTGTTCGGGGAGGGAAAGGCTCAGAGCCAGCAAAGAAGGGGCACAAGCATCTTCAGACGTACCTCGACAATATGACTATTGCCTTCCTAAGCAGATCCTCAGATGGGTTTGAAGTGGGATAGAGAGAAAATTAAAAAGAAGACGAGCGGCTGCCAATTGCTCTTTGGTCGGGAAAACCGCACGGCCGTCCAGCGGGCGAGGGCTGCGTTTGGTGGGGCGACAGGGGTGCAGACCTCAATTTTTAGCGAGTCCACGTGATTCTTTGGGTTCTTATTGGCTAAGCTAAAGTGGAATTCGACTTGTGCGATGCGAAAAAAAGAGCATGCGGGTGCGTGACGCTCGCCTAATTTTGCCCGCAGCGTAGTGGGTCCAGCAGCCCTCCAGCCCTCTTGCTCTGCCGATGACTTGAATATTGCTGCGTCAAATCCCCACAGCCCACCGATTGGAACTTTACTCAGCAAGCCAGAGAAAAGCTCAAGTACGTCTGCGGCGAAATTCCTGCTCTCTTTTCTTTCCTCTCCACGGATACTAATCGCACAGCAGACGTCGCCAAAATGGTCAAGAAGAGAAAGAACAAGTACGACGATACCCTCCCATCCACTGCTCGCCCGCGCGGCGCATTGTCGTCGTCGTCCTCCTCGATTACACTCGCAACCCGACTCGTTCGATGTCGCCGGCTGCTGGCGAGCGAGGAGTCTCACGGTGATGACTGTTGCTGACTTGAATCTCCTCTAATAGCGGACGCAACAAGAAGGGCCGCGGCCACGTCAAGCCCATCCGCTGCAGCAACTGCTCGCGCTGCACGCCCAAGGACAAGGCCATCAAGCGCTTCACCATCCGCAACATGGTCGAGTCTGCTGCTATCCGTACGCTCTTGCTTCTTCTCTGGCCCCCTAAAAAGACTACTTGACTGACCATCGCGCAGGTGATATCTCCGATGCCTCCGTCTTCGCGGAGTACACCGTACCCAAGATGTACCTGAAGCTGCAGTACTGTGTCTCTTGCGCCATCCACGGCAAGATTGTCCGGTACGTTCGTCCGCGGGAGCGACGACTGCACGCCCCGGCCTCTGTGCCGGTGGTAAGCAGGCGCTACAGAAGAACCTTGGCGTTACTCGAAGCTCCCACGAGTCCCTCGGCGCCGGCTGTTCTCCAGCCGGTGGCCTTGAGTGGACTGGCTTTGACGACTTGCAATGCTGACCTTCCCTCACAGTGTCCGTTCCGTCGACGGTCGCCGCAACCGTGCCCCTCCCCCCCGCGTCCGCTACAACAAGGACGGCAAGAAGATCGTCCCCACCGTTCAGAAGACCGCTTAAGGCGGTGCGCAGATGACGGAAAAGGCGTTTACGAGCAGTGGATGAAAAAGTTGTCCTTTCAGGCATGGTTTGGGAACTGGATTCGGGTTTATGATGACCTTACAACTGGAGGAACGGGCCATGGCCCTAGTCTAGCAAAGGAAATGCTTCATGACACTGTCTCCGAGTCCCTCACTATTCTGTTCTACGTGATGTCTCTGTCTAGAAATGACTTGAGGTTGACGGGGTCTACTCTTCGCGCACGACCTCGAAGACAACAAATCGCCAAGACCCGTCCCACCAAGTAGGCTGCCCTTGGCTAACTCTTCTCGCTGACCCAATCTCGTCTTTCACCTCAGTCTTGAGCTTCCATCGCGTCCCTGTCTCCTTGGATATATCAGCCCACATATCCTGCCACGTCTGCAGGTTGTGTCGAAGGCTCGGCTTGTTGAACATGGCAGGCAGCTCGATCCCATCCACATGGCCGACGGCATGTCCCACAATCATGACTCCAGGCTTCTGCTTCAACAACCGGATGACGCGACTCAGGACCTTCATTTGGTCCTCACGATTCCACAGGTGAAGACACAAGCCCATGTGACAGGTATCAAACTGCCCGTCCATCGCGTTGAGCGTCGGGCTCTCACTGTCCAGCAGATCCGCGTTCACGAAACGTGTTTTGAGCGTCTCCTTGTCGCGGAAGAGGTCGTATCCGGCGTCGATGTATCCCTGCTCGAGCTCAATGGCGGTGATGTTCTGCGAGGGAACGCCATCATATACGAGCTTACGTAGATCTTGGCCGACGCAGCAGGCTACGTCGAGATGCTTTGCATCGGGCTCTTGGAGGCGGGCTACGAGGGATGAGTAGCTTGGTCGCTGACGGAGGTTGAGATCCAGGAACGAGAAGTGGCCTACGCAGGGGTAGGGGAACACTTCCCATATCTTATCGCGCTGGGTTGTGAGTTAGCGGGCGTGCAACGGAGAGACGAAGCAATGAGGGCGAACCATAGTTAGGACATGGTTGTTCACGTCTTCCGGCTTGACATGCGCGTAGTTTTCGAGAAGATCTCTGGCCTCGGGCGAGATCTCGGCTTGGTGGGTGTGCGTGTACCACGGGGCGGCTTTGTTTCTATCCCCGAGGACGATCTGGTTATCCAAAGCCTGCATCGTTGTCGTGGTTTTCTACTGTTTGCTTCAGCGTCTCGTCTCGAATGGATTGGTCTTCAATATTCCTATTTCTGCCGCCGTTGATCTAAAGCGCCACCACTGCTTTTTGAACTTCGGCCCGTCCTCTCTTTTCCCCTCCTCAACCATATCTACGGGACCGCGTCGGCTAACATACTTTCAAAGGATTTCTTATTTTTCGAGGATGGGATGGGATCAGTCGCAATTACTTTCAAGAAAGCCTTGATCTTGTTTCATCAATGTGACTGGGTCATGCCGCGTTGGGCTTTCGCTGAACTCTGTTCAGATCGTCTGATGTCATCTCGACTTACACGGTATTGCCGGAACAATTTCAGAGTGAGATGAAGGGTGCTTCTTTGGCCAAGAACATCTTTCCTACCAAGGAGGAGAGAGTTTCGGCTACATCCGCCCTAGAACGCCCTCCCTATGCTCTACAACTGTACAACGTTTAAGGACCTCCTGCTTGCTTTATCGCACGCCTTGCCAGAGTTGACACTAATTCGCACACCCTACTCCTCATAGGCCGTCTAACCTACTAGTTTCTTGTTTCCAGCACGGCAGTTACCACGTCACTGGGAGTTCTGCCACCCCAACGTCCTTGTGAAGAGGTGCGTACTCCACTTCGGAAATGGGCACGGTAATCTCGAGGTTGGTTAGCTTACGGGAGAAGGTTACTTTTGCTAGGGCGTCAGTGAGGTTATTGCACGCATCGTACCTGGTTCGACGGAATCAGTGCCACTGACGGGCGACGGGACGGTGGGAAATATTTGTTGATAGGTTCCAATATTGCGGGGAGAAGGCCAACCCACCGAAGACCACTTCCAACTATGCGCTGGCGAGAGGCTCGGCAATACACCTATGCGGGCCGAATCCGAAGCCCTGAGCGTGGCTGGGGTCTGAGCTGCGGTGCATGCCGGAAGAAATCAGGGTCTGGGAAGACTTCTTCGTCACGGTTGCCAGATGCGTTGGCGGCTATGATTCCCTTCGCCTGCTTTGATGGCCTTGCAGCTGTCAGTGTCTCCTCCCGATCGTTTCTCGAGACTGAGTTCTGCGGGGGGGAAGCACAAAAGCCGTTACCTGGCCACTAAGGACAGCATCCTCCTTGGTAACTCTCTTCATTGCCATCGAAGAGCCATTGTGGTATCTGCATGGCTCCTCTACGAAAGCTCTGGCAAGGGAGGCAGGGGTCCTTCCTGAGCTCGGCAAGTTGAGAGGGGTTGCGCATGAGTTCGACAGTGCCCTAGAGAGCGTCATCTAAGACGCAGACTCTTAGATAACCTGGGAGAACCGCACGAGTGCAATAATGTTTGACCATCGTATCATTCCCAGCTCACAAGAGCAAGAAAGCGATCTGCACGGTGTCGGACTTCTCGATGTGACCTGGCCTCAGCTGCTCCACGACCAACTTGCTGATGAGGTCGTCCTTGGGGTCTTCGGAGCGCTTTTCGACGACGTTGGCTAGATAGTCGAGGAGTTCCCTGCGAGGTCCATAACCCGTTGAACGGTGAACCAGGTGTCCTACTGGTTTGCACCTTGAGCTTGGAGCAATGGGGAGATGTTCCACTGCCATTCGTGCGGATTGCGTTCTGTTGGGGTCGGGTATTCGAGGTCTTCTAGGGGACACCAACTTCCAAGAATCGTATGGATGATCTCGTTCAGGTCAGCAATCTCACGACTCCAGTAGACAGCTCTAGCCAGTCTTACGTAGGAGGGAACCGGGAGCGCAAAGTTCTCAATGAGATATCAACGGGCTTCCCACACCCCCTTTGCCGCCAGCACTGAGCTCGGGGAAGCCAGGCCTGGTGCGCTCCTAATGTTTCAGTTTAGCTAGTTTCCAGTTGTAATACACAAAACGGGCGTTACTTTGGAAAGGCGGAGTGTTGAGATTGTGACAAGGAAGAAAGGCTCTTGACGATGATTCCCGTTGGACAATCACTGGACGAGGCCGCGGGTTGGCTTTATACAACTTCAGCTGCTCACAAACCTACGTCGCTTTAACTCTAGCAGTTTCTCGTTCACAGGCTTCGTCTCAAGATCAACGAGGTACGCTGGTCCGTGTCGTGATGGTGGTGGTCTCTACTGGCGGTCTGATGTGACGATGAACGCCACCCCGCGCACGTCAAATACGAACTATAATAAGAATGCTTCGGTTGGTCGTAGCGGGAATCATGCCAGGAATAAACACGGTTTCAAGGATTTAACTTGCGGGTTCGATGCGCTGATACGGGATGGTCCGCCGCGGAGTTGCAGATTCTTCGGGATCAGTTTGGCACTCAGCCGCTCCGGAAGTGGACGCCTTTCAATACCCGGAAATGGCGGCCTCTAAACCATTTTCGGCTTTTTTTTTCATCGTCGGGCGAGAAGATCGTCTGTCCAGGATTTTGGGTGTTTAATTTTTCTATGGCATTGCTAAGAATATCATAGTAAATTTCTCGGCTAGTGATTATTATTTTTCTTATAGTAAAAGGCAAAGAAAATAAACACATTTCCATATCTCCTGGCATTTCTTAGTTGTCGTGCTTTATGACATGCTGACTCGAGGTAGTTTTTCCATTGGCCTTGACAATATTTATCTGGTCATTTCGTGACCACCTTCTGGCGGCTTATGTACCTACTTATTCGGGTTGAGAATCGGTGCTGCCCGGCTTCAAAGTGCCCTCATTTGCTGGAACAGCAGGACAAATCGAGTAAAAATCCATGAGTTAAGAAGGGGGTGCACAGCTGATTGGGGCTTTCCACTGGACGTCTGTTGATTCCTTGGCTTACACCTGCACCCGAATCTCCTTGAATTCGAGACGAAACAAGCTGCATCGTCGTCCGCGATCTTATCTTAGTTGGGACTCATTATAATTCTATCGTTTCACGTCTGTTTATAGGCCAATTCCCCAAAGGAAATCAAACCATACCCGCAGCAAGACAGAACTCATCTTTCCCAGTTTGCCCCCGCCTCCCCCTTTGTTATAGTCATGTGTGAAAGCGAGGCTCTCACATGGGCTAGGCAGGCATGCAGCCATTTTCAAGAATAATACACAGTGATGTGTTGCACGAGTAGCATCTCAGTTCTCTTTAGCCCATTCACATTGACCACCCAATTAGTTTCATGACTTCCCGGGACGATGTCGTCTTCGCGATGGTGATGCCCATTTCAACCAATCGGGGATCTCGTTGAAGTTTCGATTACTTCAAGGGGTCGTTCTACGTCTGGATTCCAGAGCATAATACTGTTTCTGCAGAAGCTGCGATGACTTCCGAGGTATGCCGCATCAGATCAGTATCGGAAGCGAAGGTCGGAAGTCGAAGCTGGCGTCATTGATCACCACCCTTGCAAAGAGTGCCGCTGAAGTTGACTGAGAACCGTTTTCATCCAGCCCGAAGCGTTAACCACCAGGGGTAAACGTTGGGGTTGGAGTTAATACAGGGGAAAAGTTGCCCGTATTGAGCGACTTTCTCCTCAATCAATTATAGCTATGCTTTCCCCTGATGATGTATTTTTTTATCAGCGGTGTTTCCTTACCAATCTGCCCAACTCACACAACACAGACACATAGCAAGGCGGCAAGATGTGAACAAATAGGCTGGACTAAGACCCGCAAGTATATTTGTTTCTAATTTCTTTACGTCTAGATGTCTAAAGACCTGTTGAAAATCACCTGCGTTCTGTTCTTTGGACCTTCCCAAGCCAAGCCAGCAAGACCTTCACGAGTCTAAATGGCTCCCAATCCCCGAATCATCTCATCCCTGGTCTTCTCCATGATACGATCCACATGCTCTGCCTCGTAGAATGCCTCATTGTAGCACACACTGAACGTCATCCTCTCTCTAAACGTCCACAAGTACATCTGGAAATCACCCGTCATCATCGTCGAGCTGATCCAGAACTTGTCGACTGCCCAATCCCCGTACCGACGCTGGAGGAAGTCATCCACGACGCCCATGCTGGACAGGGAGGGCGTACTGCTGGGTGGCACCCCGCCGTTCTCAAGAAGCCGTCGCGACATGGCCATGTAAGGGTTGAGGTAGTCGAAATCGTTGTTGGCGAATGCGAAGGGGGCCTTGTACTGCTGGTGCAGCGACTGGCTGAGAGCCTCGAAAGTGTTGTTGTCCTCGCCGAGGTCGGCCGCGAACGGCAGCGCGGTCTGCAGAGACCCAATGGAATGCTTCTGAGGGATGAACGATGCCGGGAAGTGGCGGCGCAGGTCGATCGTTGTGACAGATACGTAGGATGTCCCCTCCTCGCCTGCATCAGACTGGAGTTTCTTTTCATTACCTAGTTAGCACCCGAGGTCCAAGAAAGATCAACAGCATCGACCGACATACCTGCGTCGTCAAGGCAAGAGCCGCATGCCAAGCAGAAGTCACGCTGACACCCTTCTTCTTAGCGGCCTGAACTATGGCGGACGTCGTCTTCTCATCTAGCTCAAGCTCTCTGTGGACTGCTCTCTGGGGGGTAGCGTCGAAATCAACCCCAGGAAGCCGGATCAGCTTCTGCTGCCGGAGCACGCGGGCGAAAATGGACTGAGCATCGCCAAAGCTCTTCTCAGACGGGATGGAGGACACGCTCAACCACTCATCGTAAGGCTTGGACAGGTTTGGCGCATCTGTTTGAGCATGACCCGTTGACTGCGTCGACAGCGCGGTAAAAAGCGCGTGGTAGAGGTACGCCATACCCCTGCCATCGATGAGTGTGTGAGGCGACTGAAGCAAAAGTTGCTTCCTGCTGCGGATGTAGTGGAGCGTGATGTGGAACTGGCTCTTGAACGCGGAAAACAGCTCGTCCGAGGTTGTGTTGTCGTGGACTCGGAAGGACTTCTGCAGCCATTCCTCTGTTGTAAGACTTTCGCGCACGACAATCTCCCGAGACGACGAGTCCACCACTGCGCCCAAGCAGGGGAACTCACTTCGTGTTCTTTCCCATGCCTTCCGGATGGCTTCCTCGACATCGACATTTTCCGGGTATGACGCGAGGGTCACGCTGCACCCGATCATCCAGTGCACCGGGTAGCCTTCAGGGGTCGCTAAGCTGAGGTAGAAAGACTCCATGGAGCCTAGTTTACGTCGATAGGCGCCATCTTGGTTAGACCAAGAGAACGGTGAACCGATTTCGGTCGTCGAGACCTCGGGCTGAGCCTTGTCCAGGGTGTTGGGAACGTCGGCGGATACTACCGACTCGCCGTTGGTTGCCATTTTGCTCCGCTTGTGAGTGGAACAGAGTTGAGATGCGGCCTGTAGAAACGGTGATGAATGAATGCAATTGTGTTTGGTAGCATACGAACCGGGTATGGCTATGTGCGTTGTTTCCCTAGCTTCACAGAGATGTAGTCGATATATGTCGCCTGATTGTGCTCTGAGTCTCGAATGGGCAGCATGATTGGGGGTTTGTCTGGTAGTCCATGTATGCTGATAAAGCGCCGAATGTGCCTTGGCGACAGCCGAATGCTCCGAAGCCGCCAGGAGTGCCGAATGGATGCCGAATCTGACATGTTCGCCTCGCTGGTGCCTGGAAACGCCGGCTCGGCTCTTCATCTTGTGATATCGAGCACAACAATTGATACCCGTCCATGGGTGTTCTACCCGCCGCTTCTATCTATGGATCATTATCACGACTGCTCGACAAGCAGAAGCATGCTCCCATGGCAGAACACATCTGCTTTTCAAGATGGCACATTTCTATGCTCACTTACTTCTCATAGAACCGTGATGGGACTGGTATTAGTGCTTGAAGTTCCCAATAGATGCCATCCGCTCGTCGTGCTATCTGCACAAGCTTAGTGAAAACCAGGCATAAGGCACCGCCGGATCGAGCATTTAGATCCAGTCCAAAACACAAGTGCTTTGCATTCATGACCCCCAACTCCTCATAAATATGCTAATACACTTGCTCTACTAAGAACTGGCCCACTAACGGAGAATTGAATCCATCTCACGCACTTCCTACGCGAACCACAAGCTTCTGGCCTCGCACTTGACCTCCCTTCAGCATTTCTAGACCTTGAACGATGCCCTGCCATTTACCCGGCACCTCCCGAGCCGGGTGGCACTTGAGCCGTCCCTCGTCGACCAAGGTCTGAACCTCCTTTGCCCACCGCGCCCCGAGATCAAACTTGGCCCGGTCTGCGGCACGATGATATGGGCCGTCCAGCTTGACCTCGCGGCCCATGACCACGTACGTCATCGGCATATCCATCTTCACTGCTTTGCGGGTTCTCCACTCGTCAGGGGCGTGCTCAAGGGAGGCGTACCGCGCGCCCGCACGGCCAAGCGCCGTGAAACAGCACTTTACCGACTCGGGAGTGGTGATGCAGTCGATGGCTGTTCTGATCACGCCGTCCGTCGAGTCACGGATGGTCTCTCCCACGGTGGGCGATGAATAAGGAAACGTCACCGCCGCGCCGTACTTCTTGACGAGAGCCGACGAGGCCGGAGAACATGTGGCGATCGGTTGGTAGCCGGAACTTGAGGATTATCAGCTCGACGTGAAGTCAGGTGCGATGAGGTTAGTTGCTTACCTCGATAGTAGTTGGCAAGCCATGGTGCCAGTAGCCGTGGCACCACCATACACCAAGACGGGCACTCGGCTTCCGTCTGGCCTGAGAGGAGCAGGCTTCGAAGGCGTGCCCGTGAGCTGGAGCGAGTCTTCCATCGCCAGCGCGACAGTGGCCCATCCAACGCCTCCCAACGCCGCGCCGTCGATGTCGCTCCAGGAGTCAGGCACACGCACGAGGAGGCGGTCGTCTTGAACGAGATACCCCGAGAACGCGCCGGACTCGGGGTTCCCGGGGTTAGAACCATGCATTGGGCCGCACACGCGTGTCCCGATACAGGTGCTGTCGGCTTCCGTACCGGCGGCGACGATGGTGCCCACAAAGTCGCAGCCCATCACGGCGTTTGGCACCGGGTGGTAATCCGGCATCTTATAGTCGGTAGGGTTGAGAGCGACGGCCAAGACGCGGATCAGAACCTCGTGAGGCTCTGCGATCTGCGGCATCGGCCGGTCGTGGGAGACAACCGGCGGGCCACCACCGCCCGGTGCTTGGATCAAAGCTGTGATGTGTGTCGGTTTCGCCATTTTTTTTTTTGTTTTTGCAATAGATTCTTTCAACGTCGATGTGGGCGTTTGAAGACCCCATGCTGGGACCTCTGCACCTACCTTTTATGGCGATAACATAACACCCATATTGTCACGATGCGACTGCCTAGTACTGAGACCCGGTAAGGTGGCGTTGCCGTAAGACTGAAGAATCACGGATGGGGCATTGCAGGTCATCAACGGCTCGATAATCCCAGCCCCCCGAATAACCCTCCGACTCCGCTCCGACCTCCGGCTCCGAAGTGGGGCCGATCCCGACCGCCCCTCCTTCCCACGAAAGCTCCCCGCTGTCAGGCATGATTGATAGGGCTGACAAGTTCCCGAAGAGGCGCTGGGGCTGATGCAGTAAGGTTCCGAGCCGTGCCACCCGTCCGGATGTAGGTTTCGGCCTCATCCGACGCACTGGTTGAAGTCCCCGGTATCCCGCGGCCGCGGGTACACGGCGTGGTTCGATC
The DNA here is from genome assembly GCA_036785465.1 of Colletotrichum agaves. NCBI lineage: Eukaryota > Fungi > Ascomycota > Sordariomycetes > Glomerellales > Glomerellaceae > Colletotrichum > Colletotrichum agaves. The sequence continues at coordinate 2,621 of JAXISO010000112.1, read as the reverse complement.
TGGCCCAAGTTCGGAAGAGAAGCCCTGCATGAGACGTCGTAAGAAATTCCCACACCCCCTCGCCTGGATCCGTCCGCGCCTCGGTCCGACATGAGCGCGTTGCTAATACCATTTGCCATGGATTTCACTCGTCGGGGGGCAACTCATGACTGCCTAGAATCGGTGGTGCGAGCTTGCGCGGCGGTTGATATATACTTCCGCACACGTAAGAGCTCGACGTTTGTGCCCTGCCGCATTCTTCTTGCCCCGTCAGCCTTAGCACTTTTGAACGCAAGGAGCGCTCCCAGATAGTGCAGCTATGGCTTCATCTCTTCCCACGGCTGGCTTCGCCAGAGGCTTTGCCGGCAACGTGACGGACCTTGCTGCCGATTTCGCGGGCAACGTGGTCAACGTCATCTCCCCATACATCCCCAATGGCATCAAGTCCAGCATGCCCACGACGATGCCGGCGAAGATCCCCTTGGCGCTGACCCAGAGCTGGACGTGGGCGGCGTACTCGTCGCTGCTGATTGCTGGCATCTATGTCTTCGACTGGGCCGCCAAGGCGCGTCGCGACAGCAAGCTGCGCGGCTTTGGCGCCCCGGCTCCCATGGTGCCGTTCAAGGCTCCTTTCGGTCGGTTCCCCGGCCTGCGCGCTTAGAGCTTTCGGGACCTCGATCACTAACAGATGCCTTGACGTCACAGGAATCGACTTGGCTATCTACTCCTTGTACAGGTTCTTTCGCTTCACCTTCTTCGAGCTCGTCAACTCCTGGCTTGAAGCCGTCCCTGGGCGCACCGTTGAGATGCGCATGTTTGCTACCGGGTTGATATTCACCGACGAGCCTGCCAACATCAAGGCCATCATGTCTACCGAGGTATGCCTATGAAGTGAGCCGGCATAGGTTCCCACTGACGCCGATTATTTTAGTGGTCCAGCTTCGGCCGTGGCGAGGTTACGCAGCGCATCTGGGGCGACATGCTTGGAGAGACGCAAATCTTCGTCGGTATGTTTTCTTCTTCGTGCCCGTCGCGAAATGCCTACTAATGTCATGTCAGTTGATGGAGAGGACTGGCACAAGAGCAAAGACCGTATCAAGTCTCATGTAAGTTGCATTGAACGAACCCATGGGCGGGGCCGCTTCTCATATCGATTCTTTACAGGTGATGAAGTCGCGTCCCGACGACCTCGAAATCACCGAGAAGCACGCCCGAGAACTGTTCAAGCGCTTCGATGTTGGCAAGCCCGTCGAGGTCTATGACGTTGCCGATCGTTACCAGCTGGATGTCGTGACAGACGTCTTTTTCGGTGAGTCGGCGGACTCTCTCAACGGGCACCACCCTTTCAGAGAGCCCATGGAGACTCTGCATCCCATCAACACCGCCCGAATGCTTTTCGGAAAGAACGCCTACTACGTCAAGGACAAGTACTTTGCTCCCAAAGCTCTCAGAGAGCTGAACGCCTACACCACGGGTGTGGTCGACAGGGCATATGCCAGAGACCTTTCTAAGAAGTCACCCGAGAACTACACCATGATGGACGACCTCGTTAGCCAAGAGAAGAGCTATTCCGTGAGAAAACGAGACCAATCTCGCTTCTCAACGCGGATTGCTGACAGATCTATAGGATATCAAGGACTCAATGATGACAATCATGCTCGGTGGAAAGGTATTCCTCCATGTGTCGTTGGAGTTGCCATCCGGAATCGGACTAACAGTGGCAGAATCCTTCCGCAATCCTCATCGCTTGGGCTGTTTTCCTGATGGGCAAGTACCCTGATGTTATGAAGAAAATGCAAGCCGAGGTTACGAGGGTGTAAGTGCGAACCTTTCCCGAGAAGTGAGTGTTCGGCACGACGTCTGACGCCAGCAACTATAGATGTGGCGAGCAACTGCCTTCAGCTTCTGATCTCAATGAGATGATGTACATTCGTCACGTCATCAACGAGACCTTCAGACTGTACCACCCTCGTAAGTGACTCATTCACGGTGCCACGACAGACGGAAGCTGAAGTACAGGTAGTGGGAATGAACGTCAGGATGGCCCTGAAAGACGCCACCCTGCCCGTCGGAGGCGGTAAGAGCGGCAGAGAGCCCCTCGCGGTCCCCAAGGACACGACTATCAGTGAGTCGCCTCGATCTTCCCCGAAGCCCGTCGAAGCCAACATGAGCCCCGCAGTCTACTCCCTCGGCGGCCTCCAGCGTCGCAAGGACATCTACGGCGAGGACGCTCTCGAGTTCCGGCCCGAGCGCTGGGAGGGTGCCAAGATCAACCGCTGGCACTTTATCCCGTACAACCAGTGAGTCGTCCGGTCTGCACATGGGCTTCTTCGTTCCCGGCTTCCGACCTACGCTGACGTGATTCGCGTGCAGCGGTCCTCGCCACTGCCTGGGGCAGAACTTTGGCCAGCAGCAGATGGAGTACGTTCTCGCGAGGATTTGCCAGGAGTACGATGAGATCCGCATTCCCGCGGGCCAGCCTGAGCAGCGGATCCGCATCGAGCTCAACCTCAAGATGGCGCATCCTTGTATGTGCGAGTTCGTGAAGAAGTCGACGAGGGGTTAGGCTGTGAACAGGGGCTTTTGGGGGGGGGGGGGGGGGGGGGGGGGGTACCCCCCTAAGTTTAAAAAAAAAAAGTATC